>VUQG01022299.1:34937-56990 GCA_015106755.1 Etia nguti | reverse complement strand
AAAATCAAAGATTCAGCGGCACTAAGTCCTGTCGCTCTTAAATCTATTTTCACCTGTTTAGCAGGAGTGGAGCAGGCGGAGGTTTGCCACGTCAGTGGCGGGATCCGGGGGTTTCTCTGTGAATTTCACATTCCCGTGGCAGCGTGCTAGGTGCTTGCTCAGATTTGAAGTTTCATTTTTCGCTGTAGAAAGAAGTTTTCTTCCCACGCAGAGTGTACAGCTGACGCTAATGTTTGTGTCACTTTTTACTGAATCAAACTCAAAGTAATGTAAGTACGTCCACGCTTTAAACGCTGCACGGTCGTACTCTCTCCTACACTCCATATTATCCATTGTTGATCTGCACACGTCTGTTGCTGCCACTGACGTCGCACGTGCTTACGTCATTGTCATGAGTCACTTTCACAAACAAAATCACGGTTTAGTAACGCAGTAACGCAGCGTGCTTACGGGAAAGTAACAGTAATCTAAATACTTTTTTGCAATAGTAATCCCTTACATTACTCGTTACTTGAAAAAAGTAATCGGATTACAGTAACATGTTACTTGTAACACGTTACTGCCCATCTCTGCTGCCAAAGCAGTAAAAGCACACCTGGATAGAAAAACACACAGCACAACACTATCAGTCATGGATTGGCCTTCGCAGAGCCCAGACCTCAACATTATGGAAATAGTCTCGGATCATCGTAGCCCCTTTTTCCATTAGTATCTACTCAGATCAACTCTCCACAGTTTTCAGGGTTTTTCCATTAGGTCATAATACCTGGTACCAGGTACTTTTTTAATTCCTTGGGGTTCCAAGTGATCCAAACACTAAAATGTGATGTCGTCAGACTCCACGCCACCGATTGGCTGGTCAGTAGCGTTACTCGATGAGTCATGAGAGCGTCTCGTTCACGAAAATCAAAACTGCCATTTTTGAAACCTGAAAAGGAGAAAAATGGCTACAAAAACAACCCCATGTTCCTCGAATCTAACAAAAGGTAGTCATACCAAGAATTGACCTTCAAGTTCATTAGAATTCCACATCTCTGTTTTGCTTTATCTACTATATTTCTATGTATATTAGCATATTTCAGTGAATCACTGCACCCACTTCTCGTTTTCCTAGCAAAATATAAAGAAATGAAAGGTGGCTCAAGACTTTTACACATTACTGTATGCACAGTTTTTTGTTTTTTTTTTCATATTTTTTAGAAAACCAATTGAACTGAATGTTCAGCAAGGAGAAACTGCATAAAATAACAAATTAATGGAAGAGAAAACCGGGCCTCAGCTCTCTACAGACAAGCTTTTAGTGTTTTCTGCAAATTTTAGATTACTGAAATTAGAGCACTTCATATACAGATGGACATCTTCACTGCTCAAAGGAACAGTTTATTTTTTTAATTAAAAGTGTCTGATAGAGATTAATTCAAAGCTAGATGCTCCTGATGCCTCGAATGTTGAGTCATTAGCACAGCTTTCCAGTGTTAAATTTTTAAATCCAATTTACACCCATGCCAACAGTTTACTCTGGGTTATAAGAACACACAGTACATGTTTACATGTCTATATTCAGTTAAAATGCGTCTCTCAGTGAACCTCCGGAAACCGTCAGTACACCACAGGGAGATCACTCACTGTCACACGCAGCTGCACGCATGGACATTTACACACAGCGGAGGAAAATAAACACTAATGACGCATAATCACGCATGTGGCAATGCACACGAAAAAACAAAAGGTCCCTCTTTCTCTCCCTCTCCAACCATTTTCATCCTTCGATAATTCATTACGACATATATTCCCTCGTGCCTAATTGTCATCTGTCTTTTATTGCAAAGCTTTAAAAAGAAACAGCAGAATTAATTTCTATCGTTTCACCAATTTAATTACATGAAACGGCTCTTGTTTTAATCAAGGGTTAATTAACATGATACTAGAAAACATTACACAGCTCCATAACCACTAACAGTCTGAAACCTGCACTTGTACAATAGGAGTGTGCGGATCAGCACCTGCGGGTGTCCACATGTAAATGTGTGTGTTTGTAAGGGTGGATGTATCCAAAACGCAGCAGTGATGCGTAAATTACATTCCTACTGCGAGATTTGTTTCTTATGTGCGACAAGAAATCTTTTACTCCCTGATATACGAATGTGACACACACACTGTCTGCTCTCTGCTCTGCCCTGATCTGCTAATCTCTCCTCTCTTCAATCACAGTCTCCCTTCTTCTTTCTGAATTGCTTCTTCCCCTCCTCGCTCTGATTCCCTTCTCTGCCCTCACTATGTCTTTGGCCTCATCTCGCGACTATACAGGTGCACAACCCACTAAAAACCAATTCTGAAGGCAGGCTGCTTTGAGTCACTCAAACGTTTTACCATGAGATTTTTTTTTCTCCAATTTCTCTCAGTCTAAAACACAGGAATGTTAGGGCCTTAACCGACAGCAGGGGTGTGAAGTGCGACACTGCAGGGCCTCCATGCACTGATCAGCCACAACATAAAAACCACTGTAAACTGTTTAAAGTTGATCATGTTGTTACAAAGCAATGTTCTGCTTTGAAAGCTTGGGTCCTGGTGTTACCAGCGTCATGCAGCACCCAACTAAACCTGACTGCAGACCATGCACGCCTCTCACAACGTCCTGGTGCCGGACATGAAAGGATACCACTGTCAGAGCTGTTCTCTAGTGGGAGCTACACAATATTCAGCAGGTGGTTACGATGCTGTGCTTGATAGGTATACATCACGCTGTTAATCTCTGAAAAATGCAAGCAGCTGGATTCATGGGAAGAAAACAAAGCAGCAGAGTGGGAGATGACAAAATAGAGTCATAAGTTGGCGTTACAAAAAGAGTGAAGTGAGAGATGATAAGAAAGGAGAAAGAGTATTTAGACCCGTGGGGAAGGATCTGGACAAAAGATGTATGGAAGTCAAAGCATTGTATGTAAGAAATGAACTAAAATAGCCAAAAATGTATCAATAAGCCCTTCCTGCAACAGAGGCAGAGACGATGTCAAGCCACAGAAAACCTCAGAATACAAACACATTTACTGGCAGTCAAACACACACATATATATAGATGCACCCACGCATTCACATAGCCATTCACATAAACACATGCGCATGCGCCACATATCACCCCAGCTGCTATGCTGGATTCATCCAAATATGGCTGGGGATATTTCCATGGCAACAGCAGGCAGAAGGGGTGCAGACTCGTGCGGGATGATCTCCAGAGAGACTCTGCTTTTTGACTTTTTGATTCAAACTATTCACTTTCAATTCATTCAGCAGTATATGGGCCTCTTCAGCAGAGTGAGAGAGTCTGACTCTTATGGAAATGCAGACAAGCCAGCACTGGTTACACGTTGGCTGACACAGTAATTCCCTGCAGCACCGCAAGCCTTCAAAAATTTCCATCTACTGGTTTTAAACACATTTTGTAGTTTAAGCATTTGCATTTCTACTTTCTAACCAATGTTCTCTATGTTTTTTTTTTTCCATATTTACTTTGTGAGAAATAATGTGCACATTGTAACTAACGCTTCTCTGAAATGTGGCGTAACAGGTAACAGAGAAGCAGTGCTTGAGCGGGAGACATATCAAAGTATAATAGCCGACCATAAAATGCAGAAAATCTCACTAAAGAGGTGGCTGAAACTGATTTATCTCTCGCTGTCACTAAAAAGACTTCATCTGACTTCATAAAGGAGATGGTGTTTTACTTGAAGACAAATAGGAGGCTATTAAGTTGACAGAGAGAAAAACTGATGCTATGACAGAACCTGCATTTATGTTATTGCATCGAGTGTGCGGGGGTATCTACGTGTCCCATGTGGATATAGATATTTATCTCAGCCCAGCTATTCATTAATGGGCTTGTAGCCCTCTGGCACCATAAGGAATTATAAAAGAGAAGCAATAAACATATTCAGATGCAGGAAGGAGAATCTCGGGGTCTACATTACGCTGCCTATGGGTGAGTGTGTGTGAGACATTAGTTTTCTTGTGATGTGATATTGAGCCCCTGGACCTGATGTGGGTGTTAAGATTATTTCAAGAGGGAAGAAGATAAAAAATATAAAATCAGAAAAGCACTTAAACAAAGCAGCCATTGAGGGTTCATAAAATTGGCAAAATCTAAATTTCAAGTTGTTGCAAAACTACTGAACTGAGAATATCGTAACAAATGCAATGTTATATTCAAACTGTACACTGTTGATGTAGGAGCCTAGCCTAGATGTAGAACAGTCTTAAAATGAGAAGGGCTTCTACTAATGTCTGCAATAAGGTTACATACTATACATTAGGTTGCATCAGGAGGTGGGTGATGAAGACAACTAACAGCAGAAGTAGATTCATGCTGATTTTACTGAGTCCGAAAAAGATGAAGACGTGGAATTAATGAACCAGACACTATTAGAGGTAATGGCACAGTGAGGGATAAATTAAAGACCATCAATTTACTCAGATTAAATGCTTGTATTTCGTGTGGCACTTGGCTTATTTAAACAGTATAAATATGGACCCTGGAGATCCAGAGATCTTGTGGTATTCCATGCTCATCTGCCCTCCATAAACCTGCTTTATCATCATCTTTGTGATTCTGCGGTAATCTAATTATCCTGCATTATACACCTGTCTCCCCAACTGGATTAATCAGAAGCTCCTTTCACAGACCTCCAGTTAGCAGGGCACCCACCCGTGACCATCTCCAATTTACAACTACAGTTCATTTATGATAGTGATTCCTAAGGAAAGCTGGTTTTTAATTAGTTGATCAAATCAAAACAGACTGTCTGATTTTTGGTCCTGATAACTTCTGCTCAGTGAAGAATAACTCTTCTGTTCTCTTTGAAGTTGCTAAAATTGAGATGATGACGATGTAATGGTGACTTATGACACCATACTGATGTCCCACAGCTGACTTTTTTAGCCCACTTAATCATGCATTGCAGTTGATGGGTCTAAAAAAAATTGGGTTTTGTACATAAAAAACCTGTGCAAATTTGTGACATGTGCACACCAGATGATTTTCTTCTTACCACCATGTGTATGTCAGTGAATCAAATCCAAACAAAAGAATTAAAGTAAACTTGAACAGATGAAGAGAAAAGAACGCGATGGAGGAAAAAAACAACAGAATCTCTTCAGTTACCGGACAAACATCAAAGGGAAGGTATTTGTCAAGACATTATAGTGTCAATGACAACATCCAGCTAGGATATATGGGTCATTTTCATTGTTATTTAATGCACTAGTAGAACAGTGGTTTTATTAAGGCTTTTTGTGAATCCTGTTTAAATATAGGCATTTTCTTACACGTGTTTCCCCTTTTCTAAGACAGCTCTGACTTTATCATTTGTTTATACTCATGATATCCAGCAGAGTGTGACCAAATTCAGGCAAGGAAACATTGATGAATCACAAATTTGTATGTAAAACTTTTGCATGCACAGTTTGTGAATGAGGCCTTTTGTCACTGTTAATTTTGTTTTTTTCCCGTGGAGGTTCTGTAGAAATTATCCATCAAACTCTTTATATCATACCTAGTCAGACCTAACAAAGAACTTCTCCCCTGACAGTGCATCAAAGTCACGACTGATTAAGTCCTTTAATTCTGTGAGGACAGAATATTTCCGCCTGCTTCATGATCATGTTCTCTCTCTCTCTCACTTGCAGACTGAGTACAGTAAACTTTACCTCATATAGACAGCGACGATGATGATGATGTTGATGAGGAGGATAATGATCATGATGAGTAAGATGGTAATGAGCATCAAGGTGGTGATGACAACAAATATGATGCAGGGCATGATGATTTAGTGAAACAGCAGAGATCACTGGGGGGGAAATGTAGAACAGAGAAGTTACACTTGTGTCATTTTAAAGGCAATCCCATCATGTTGTTTTCAGTATATGCAAAAAGCTATTGTTTTTCCTCTTCGCACGCTGGCTGGCATAGGTGCTAAAATCATTATTCATCTTATGTTAATCAGCAGTTGGCATGGCAACCGAAACTCGAGAGGCTTAGACACAACTTTCATACAGACATATGTAGCCACACATACACACACACATACAGATGTAGGTAAAAACTGTTGATTTGGAAAGATTTTCTTTCTGCATATCAATTTATCCACACAGAAATGGAGCTTTATGTGAAAACCACCTCATATAACAAAATGTTAATGCATACTGTACCACGACAGTGTATCTAGCTGTATATATTGGGTGTTTATCACCACTCCTGATGCAAAAATGTAGCTTTTCCATAAACTGGCTTTTTGGGTTTGTCCGTTTGTTAATTATTAACTGCTGATATTTTTTTATTTAAAAATGAAGGCAGCATTTCTAAGAAATACCTCAAACAAGACTTAGAAAATGGCTGTTACAGTATCTAATAATTTCTTGCAGCCTTCACCCCTGTCTGTGGCAGAGACAGATCTCCATTTATGAAATGCATCAATTTTTATTTCAGTTTCTAGAATTTTGTAACAAAAGAAGAAAAGTCTTTATCCATCCAACTCAGCTCAGCCGTTTACAGCAGTTGGTGTTTGCATTAAGGTACTTGTGTTTCAAAACTGCAAAAGACATGTCATTTATTATTAATAATATTATTATTATTATTATAGAAATAGCCAAGCAATACGGTTCAATCAGTCACAACCAGCTGGGGATGTGTGCAGCACTGCTAGTCAGTAGTTGATACTACTTTGAAGCACAGACTGGGCTTTGAAGTCTATTCATCAGCAGCAGCATGCACATTTTATGCAAAAAAAACAAAAACAAAAAACAGAGCAGAGCAGAGACTAGCTGAAAGTATATATTTACCAGATGGGCTCTTATTAAATGTTCATAACTGTGGCTATAATGGCTGTTATTGACACTTAAAGTTCTGATTATTTTTTTTATTTTCAATTACATCGGTCAGCTGACCTCCGAACACGCAGAAACCATCACAGTCTCCGACAGTGCAACATGAAATCACTAAATGTCTTCTTTTACCAGCAGACCAAACAAATTCATGAAAAAATCATTTGAAAACATCAAACAGATTTTAAGCATTTTTTTCCAGAAAGAAATGCTTGAAATATAATTTTTTAACAAAAATATTTAAATAAACATTGATCAGTTATCTACTGATCAACTCTAAATAGCTGTGTGTCTACGATTCTCAAAGACTGAGAGGGTTAGTTTAGAGAAGAGCACTAAGCCACAGCATCTGCCTTGTAAGGACATATTTTTTTCATTATTTTCCAGCTAACTGCTACTGTTTTTTTATTGATTTAATAACACCGCAATCTGCAAACCCACTGGCTACTCTGCTGGGTGAAAACAGTCACTTTTTTTTAAGCCATCCTGTAGTCCTTTCACAAATTCCTCATCTGTCTACCGGTCAGTTTGTGAATGTAAATAAATCTAAAAGGCCTATGACAAACAATATCACTTTCATTTGATAGTAAATTCTTTTGAGCTTGCATTTTGCCCTGAGCTTTTTATTTTCATACAAACCGCACAAATTAAAACCTCCAGTACCAAAAACACAGTGGAGTTGCATGTTATAAAGAGTATATATTTAGCCACACTAACCTGCCGATGAGAAGAAACTCTCCAACCAGTCCCTGGCGTCTCATAGCCATGAGGATATTTCGGACAGTCATGCCTTCACAGAAACATGCCACTACTCTAGCCTTAGGCAGATGGGCCCTCAGTCTCTCCAGCAGCCGATCAAAGCTCTGCTCTCCGGCATTGCTCCAGATTTTCCCTGTCACACAAATCCAAACACAGTTCTGTGATTCTCATGTGGTACTCACAATGTAAACATTTTAGAAGAAATTAAAAAATGAACAACACAATGACTTACAATCTCACCTTCTTTAAAAAATACTATTCCCGTTTATTTAGAATTAAGCAGTACTTTAAAGTAATTTGAACTTTTGTTTAACAGGCTGTTTGTGTTGACAGCATTAGGTGTACAACACTGTAGAGTGACAAAAAGCTGTACCAGATGGTAATGCCCTTCCTAATGCTAAGCAGCACTCTATGTGGGTGATGCACTTCTGCTCTATTGCTTTTGAATCAGTACTAAACTATATACTAACTAAAATTCCAGCAAGCCTTTTCCTGGCTAATAATTTTTTTTAATGTTTATGACTCATACAGTTGACTTCACTGTGGTTATTTTGACCTGCGTCTCTTACCAGAGTGGGCGATACAGATGCCCTCCTTGGCTGCCATGTCCTTGAACGCCCCCATCCCACTTTCACCATAGTTCCCTAGAAATACACAAAAAAAAGGTGACGGTTTTTAATTAGTTCAGTTTTGAGGCAGAATTACTTAAAATACTTTTAAAAAAGAGGAAAATGTCTCTGTGTCGACAGATGGAAAGACATAGAGAGATAGATGAACTATTCCACACAGGAACTTGGGAAAATGTCAGGAGAATCAAGTCTAGACATTGCCCAAAGTTGCCCTTTCTCACATTTATCTCACAGCAGTTGAGAGTCCACTTCTGATGGATTCTCTCTACTGGAAATCCAAGTGAAATAATGGGTTGCATGGACAGAGTAAGCCATCACACAGATTTTGTGGTAGAGAATTGGCAGATCAGTGATGATTAAAGATCACTTAATATCGGATTCAACAGACACATGCAACCTCTATAGGGTTCACTACCAGACAGACAGATTTTGGCACCTTTCAGGCCTTTTGATGTTGCTGAGCTGGCCAGTTCATTCCCTCCGTTTAAAAATGTACCAGACTATTGATTTTTCCCACTCATAAAGTTTTTCCTGTCTGTCTGATGGGTTTATTTTGGGCTTTTTAGACTAATGATGCCATCACTGGTGCCCTGGTCCAGTCTGAGGTGCAGTCTGGTGGTACTGAAAAAACTGAAACATTGATTTAGGTCACGCAATCATGGGGGCTAGTCAATAGCATCAGTTTCCCGAGGAACTGCCTACATACTCTCACCACATGAGGCCGGGCATTGTTGTGCACCAGGAGGAACCCTGGATCCACTAAACCACCATAGGGTCTAACGATGGGTCTAGGCATTTCATCCCAATACCTAATGGCAGTCAGGGTACCGTTGCCTAGCTAGAAAATTTTTTGTGCATCCCTCCATGGATATGCCTCCCCAGACCATCACTGACATACCACCAGTGCTGAACAATGTTATGTTCTCCACGACTTGTCTATGCGATGTCTGTCACATGTGCTCAGGGTGAACCTCCTCTCATCTGTGAAAACCACAGGACACCGGTGGTGAACCTGCCATTTCTGGTATTCTATGCAAATGCTAATCAGACTCCACAGTGCCGGGCAGTGAGTATAGGGCTCACTATAAGATGAAGTCAGTTTCTGATTCGTTGGTCAGAGACATATTGTTGTACTACCTGTCCAACCTCTGTAGCGTCCAGGTATCGCCTCGTGATACCAGTAGTGACACTGACCCTAGCTAAAAGCTAAAACTAGTGTAAAACTAGTCCAAAAAGAGGCGCAGGGAAAAAAACATCAGTGGCCTCCAGCTGTAACACCTTTCCTGTTTTAGGGGTTATCTCACTATTGCCCCTCTAGCGTACCTGCTCTTAATTTCATTAACACTAACAGCCGAAAGTGATTAACCACTCCTACTTAACTGACCAGACAAATACAGCATTAGTTTAACTGGCTTGATGCTACATCCTGATTAAAAACTGTTTCACTTTTGTCATTCCCAACTTGATTGTCTCAATTAAAATCCACTGTGGTGGTGTACAGAGTCAAAATCACAACAATTGTCCTTGTCCAACAAATTGTGGACTTAACTGTAGATAGATAGATAGATGCCTGCATGCTGAAATTTGTGTCAGAGAAAGCATCTCCCCACTGTGGCACCCCTTTCTTTGCCAGAGAAAGTGGGTGACCTGGAATTTATGCTAATGAAGGGTTGTACACACTGGCAAAGAACATGATAGGATTCCCCTCTCTAATTTTTCCTCCTCTTCCCTCTTATCTCCTTCCCTTCTCAATGTTGATTGAAGAAAAGATCAAACCCCCCTCTTTTTATCTAATGTTTGTTCCTTCCTGTGTGTTTGTAACAGAATGCAACCTAATTACGTATCATTGATCTGTGCAGCACATAAATTGAAGAGGAGGAAAAAAAGAGGAGGTCAAGGGAGAAACGAGGAAGAGAAAAATTATACAGAAATTAGAAGCGGTCCCACAGTCCCGGACCACTGTGGATCTCACTGTGTGTATGTGTGTGTGTGTCTGTCTACAGTCAGGCCAGTCAGTGTGGTGGAGTGAAGTGTAAAGTCCTGTAATTAGTGTCTCAGTGAGAGGAGTGGGAGACAGATGGTTCAGACCATCCTTTGACACACACACACACACACACACACACACACACACACACACACACACAATCATCAAAATCGATAAAGCTTGTAACCTACTTCACTCAGGACTCAACAGGGATTTATGTGTGAGACATCTCGCCCTCTCTTTCTTTTTCTCTTTCAGTAAAGTTGCCGTGGTTCTCTTTATCTCTCTTTTTCTGCCTCTCACTCTCTCTGTTCTACTCAACAATGCTAACACACTGTCAAACAAACACATTTTTGCTCCCACCATTCCCAAACAAAAACCAGCCCACACGCATACAAGGGCTGCAACTGGTAGCAGTCTTCTCTTCCTCTGTACTGGTTCCCAAATTCATTTGTCTTTCAGGGAAACTTTCTGGCAAACACTGGCATGCATTTTGATTTCCAAGCCTGGCATCACTTCTAATGGAGTGATGCAGCTTAATGCATCTATTTCAATATAATTGTAAGGAATTAATAAGTAGGTGTGAAGTGAATGACAAAGGCAAAAACTGGAGCCCTGCAAATCACACTGTAGGTGTCTCGCTTTTTGCAAAAGTGATATGATTTTAAATTGAACCTAACACACAACTGGTATGTACGGTTGTGGAGAAACATCTGAGATTTGAGTTGTTACCACTCCAGGTAATGCACACCAAAAAGATTCAATGTCATACAAACCCAGTTCCAAAACATTTCAGATGTGCAAAATTATGTGAAAACTGATAAATCCACACAGTAGAACAGAGAAAACATAAATGTTCAAAATGAGACATTTTAGTATTTAATAATAAAAAAAAATATTTGATAGCAGCAACACATCAAACAAATTTGGACAGGGGCAACAAAAAATTTTATAATACAAAAAAACATTATTGTGTTAACTGTCAACAGTTCAGTAACATGATCGGGAATTTTTAAAAAAGCATCTTAGAGAGGCAGGGTTTCTCAGACGTGAAGATGTGCTGAGGATCATCGATCTGCAAACAGCTGTACCTACTGTGAATAATTAACTTCAATATAAAACTGTACAAACTTATAGTATCTCATCATCTACAGCATATAATATCATCAAAAGATTCCAGGAATCTGAAGAAATGTCTGTGCACAAGGGACCCCCCCCCCTACACACACACACACACACACACACAATCCGTATTTAATGCTCATAATCTTTGGGCCCTCAGGCAGCACTGCATTAAAAACAGGCACGATTCTGTTATGGAACGTTTCCAGAAATCACTGTCTGAACACAATTCACTGTGGCCTCCACAATGCAGGTTAAAACTCTATAATGCAAAGAAGAAACCACATGTGAACATGAACCAGGAACACTGGTGTCTTCTCGGAGCCAAAGCTCATTTAAAATGGACTGAGGAAAGTGGAAAAGCTGTTCTCATCAGGAATCTCGGTCTGCAGGTCTGCCTGTGGTCAGTGGAAATGTTATGCATCTTTTTCCTCATACACAGCTTCATTTTGTTGCATACCAACAATCATTAATTCCCATTAAAAGCATAACAATAGGTCAGACATCTCTCCCCCTTTAATGACCATGTAGTTAGTCCCTCTTCATAGCGCCTGGTCTGAAGGATGTTTGGCAAACTACTATCTGTCTTAACAGAAGCCATTAAATTGATTCCCTGAACATGAGTTCTGAAACCCGAGGACAAGCCAATTTGAGTAGATGCAGTCTTGTGACCCCATGCTCATTAAACCACAAGCCATTGTTGTTGTTTGGGGACCTGTCCCTCTTTGAATCTTCACCCTTAGGCAACGCTTTTTTTCCTTCTTGTCCATTCATTAAACCTTTCTCTACACTGCCTTTTCTAACCCCTCCTACTTGCCTCTTCTTCAATCCTAAAAAGGCACAGGAGTTAAATAGACAAGGACCATGTTTTGTTCCAGAGAGTGAGAGAAACAATGGCAGAAAGGAGGATGATGAGAACAGAGAGGGAGACAAAACACAGAGGATGAAAGGCAGAGGGAGAATCTGCAGTGCTAGGATCAAATGAGCCAATAAAGACAAACAGGAGAAAGAAATGAGAAAAGACAAAACGGGAGTGCGGCTACAGAGCAAGAAGTGGAGGGAAGGTTGACATCTTGATTTATTGAGACATTGATCAACTTCTGTTTCAGCGTGCCAGGGTGACACATGTCAAATATCATGCCAATAAAACCCATTCAGCTGAATTGGATTGAGGTAAACAGAGGAACACAGAGAGAAATGGGAGAGGAAGGCCGCAGAGAAAGAGTGAAACAAAGAAATGGTAAACTCAGTGTGGTGGAGGATGATAAGGATGATTCTGGCTGATTAAAGTCACATACTGAACAGCGTGTGAATTGTCGGACTCACAACGTATTGTGATCATCGAGTGAGACCGTGTGGTAGAAACACATGTGATCAATAGCGGATGGTGCATTAGGAAAATGCTGACGGTAACAAGAGGGTCCCTTTCCCTCCACAGCATTTAGTGATGCAGATAAGCATCTTCGGCTATAGGCAGGTCTCCCCAAGGTGCTCTACCAAGGCTTTACTCCAAGAACTGCCAGTGTTTCTGCCACTGTCCCACAGACATAAGCTAAATTAAAAGGTCATTTATGAAATTTTTTTTAATATATGCTCCATACAACTGACCTTTCAATTCTCTTGATGCTATTTTATCAAATGTTTTGGAACATGATATATCTGAGGTGTTACGTTACGTTACAGTTTCTGCCATAATTCACCTCCACCATCTGTGGTTAAAGTGACCAAAGGAAGGCTATATAATGATGATCTACTAATTCTCTTAATAGTAGTGGCCTATGTGATAAATTTAAATCGGGTTTTGATAAGGTACTGTGATGTTTGAAGTTTGAGGATTAGATATTGACATATTCACGAAAGAACAAGCACCCGTTACAACTGAGTTACAGAGAGAACCTGTTACTTTGCATTAAAGGTTGTGGGAAAGTGCTTGGCTCGAGAGTTCTTACGTACATCTCAAGCATCGATTTTAGCAGTCACAACTGAAAAGATATTCTGTCAGGCCCAGTAAGTCTGGGTTACACAACCAAGAAACAGTAATAACATCAATATATTACATGCATGTACCTCATATCCTCCCGGTGAAAAAAAATACAGTATTTCATTACTTCAGTGTAATGACTTTGCCGATATTCCATGTATTTCAGTATCTTGCATATCACTTTCTTTTGCCTCCAGATGCAAAATTTTAATGCAGAGAATTAATGAGTCTCTGTAACACCCCACCATCACCAGCAGCAGCAGCACCACCAATCTTATTCCGAATCTTCAGCTCCTGTACGCTCTCTTATCTACTGCAAGCACTCCACGTCCTAGTACACACACAGACACACACCTTGTACTCTGTCTTCTGTCGCTTTCTGGCATTATTATCATCGGTTCCCTGCATTCTCTCTTCCCTCCTTGTTCCCTATTCCCAATTTATCTTGGTTCTTTTTAAAAAAATAATAAATCCTTCATTTCCCTTATTTTTCCTACAGTTTTCTCCCCACCCCCACCTTAGATGTCCTCTCCCTTCAGTCCTCCACTCCTTTTCCATCCATTGCCTTTCTTCTTAATCCATTCTCTCTCACACACTAATTGTTTTTGTCACTTTTTGCATTTGACAAGGCAGAATCTGACCTTGAAAACCTGTTTCAAGGTTAAGCTGAGTCTTTGTAATTGAAAAGACCAGTATTTTCTGCACATTTAAGCTAAGACAAATACTCTCTCAGGCATAAATTTCTGTAGAAATGTTGATAATATTGTGCACATTTCTCATGTGCTGCTAGGAGAGTCAGGACTCTGGTGGTGTCATGCATTGTATGGATGCCAGAAGAAAATCTTTTGGGTCCTGTGGAACACGCAGTCGAGCTTCTGTGAAGTGGGTTTATTCCACTCCATTCAGTAGATTCTAGATAAATCCAGGATGTAGGCAGTTTGGAGGTCTGATCAATGTTTGGCGCTGTTTGTTGGATTCCCTGCCCTGAGCTTAAGGGTGGAGACACACACTATCCTGCTGGAGAAGACCATTGCCATCAGGGACTTTTGTATAGTCTGCCAAGTTGTACACACCTAAGTAATGTCCATGTGAATGCCAGGACCCAAGGCTTCTGCGCAAAACATTGGCTTAGACAGTGCTTTTCTACTCCATGTTCCTCAATCATCTATTCACAGCCAAACAAGCACTTTTTTTTATGCTTTAGTGCTTTCTAAGACATCTTGCACAAGGATATTAAGCATGCAGAACAGCCAGGGATCCAACCAACAGTGGTTTTAATGTTGTAGCTGTTCTGTATACATGCTGCTATAACATTATAAGTAAGCCCACAGGCACACTCTTATTACAAGAAAAACAAAAATATCACACATATGCACCATATTGTTCTAAATATGTGACCTGATTTTTCTGTAGCTCTTCATTTAAATAAACAAATTCAGACAAGATTTATAAATATGTCTCAACATCTGTGAACGAATCCCCTTTTCAGTTTCACCAGAGGAGAATTAAAGCAAATAAGGATTTAATTTCACAAGGTTTTACTAGAATCAATCCATGTTACCAGGGTTCAGTGAGTCATATGCTCACTCACGCTCAATCAGTTTTAACTAAACATTTATTATCGCACAGCTCTACAGTGAAAGCGTTTGTGAGAGAAATTTATAGTGTATGAAAGTCATTTGGGCGCACTAGCGCAAATTACTTCGTGCTGACTTGTGGCACTCTTATTAGCAAATCTCAGGGTACAAAACACTCAGCAGCCTTATTTCTTTAAATGAACAGATCTGCTGTTTCTCACATACACACATAAAATTATTTCTCTCATACACACAAACCTATATGCATATACACATATATACTCTTAGATAATTGCACACCACTAACACACACACCCAGGCGCCATACACACACACACACACACACACACTCATTACATCTAAATTCAAAAGCTCTTCCAGCAGCTGGAGGCAAAGCCAGAGGCCCGGATCAACAGTCCTTGATATGTCTGTTTGTGTGTGTGCTTATCGCTCTTTATCGTACACTTTCAGGTTCAATAGCTGTTCTCTCAGCGGGCACAGAGGTACTCATTGTCCTGCAGTTCAGGTAGCTGTTGCACTATCTTCAGCATCTTCCACCAGTGAACCAAGTGACTCAACTCACCGCTAACTTCAGGGTGAGAGAGTGAATGAATGAGTCACACAAATCCTGCAAGTATTCTCTCTGTCTGTACTACACAATCCTCCTCCAGGTTTTCACGTGCTTTTCCCTTGTTATTTTCCACTGAGGATGGAGGCATTTATTTTGAGAGTTCAATCTCTGGCATAATTTTTAGTTCTCACGACCCCGCTCTCCTCCGGTCATCACCTTCTGATCTATTCTCCATCAGCTTCTTGGCATAGAGGTAGCTTTAGACCATCTACAGTAATTCCATTTTTATCACATTTCCTTTCATAAGCTGAAAACTCATCTCTTTAATAAGCACTTCTCCCTCGCTCTCTGCAGCAGCGCTGCTACGCCGTGGCTGATCTCGTCACTTGTATTTCCCTCTCCCCTCTTCCTTCATATCCTTGCGCTGATAAAACTCCTTGCCTTGTTTCAAAGACAATTTTCCTGCTTTTTCTTTTTGGCTGGAATTTATAAGAAAGTTCTGTTTTTTGTTATTTTTTATTGAGGCATCACAGATTTCAGATGTCTTTCAGCTTGGACATGGTTGCATTCGAAGGTATTTCAGGCAAATAAATATAAAGAGGAGCCAAGAACACAGTATAATGAGGCAAACACAAAGAGAAAAAGAGAGAAAAGGACAAAAGAAAAACATAAGAGTCTGCGTGGGTGACCGTACCTTCTGTGTGTATTGCAGACACGTAGCTCCAGTTGTATCTCTTGACAATGTCCACCATAGCTCTTGCCTGCTGGGCATCTGAAGGCACCACCCGCATAAAGTATTTGTAAAGGCTCTGAAACAATAGAAACAAAAAGAGCGTCAAGCTGCGTTTTGCAGGAGCATGCAGGGCATTCAACTCGGTGAGTAATGAATAACTTTGCATAATTAATTTAAAGCAAAAGTGGCAGTAATAGATTTTCTCTGTAATTGATTCTTATATAATATTTATTTGTGTGCAGCTGTAGCGCTTCAGTAGCATTCGTCTACAAGGAACAGAGCTCACCTTATCGCTGAGGTCCATACTGGTGGCAGAGTAGGCAATCTGTGGTATGTTAAATAGCTGTAGCAGGTTCTGGACCTGGATGGCCACTGAGCTTGACCCAGGTCCAATTAAACCCACAATAGGTTTCTTCCCCCGCATTGGAGTGGCAGAGGGGTCTGAGCACTTCAGGGTCCCTCCTCCGCCTCCCCAAGAAGTTCCGCCGCCCCACTCCTCGGCCTCATCAGAGGAGACCAGCGAGTCCCGTATGAACTCGATGCTCTGCTCCAGAGCCACAGCTGAGTGCCAGCAGGAGTCCCTGATCTCACAGCCCAGGCTGATGTTGGGAAGGATGTGCGGGTCAGCATTAATGCGGTCCAGTGTATGCATCATGGCCTCCACCCTCTGGATGCCATACTGCTCTCGCACTGCACCACACTTGCGTTCATGCACCTGATCAGACAATGCAAAAGAAATAGGACTAAAGCCAAAGTGAAGTGACATTTAGATTATTATAAATGGTTATTTTTACCCATATGAATGCAAGAGACCCTGCTTTTTAACACAGGTGCTTCACTGTTGGAATAATATTGGTTTTGTATTCACATAGCTGCCTTGTTCTGGTTTTTCCTGTTTGCAATTATCCTTAATGAGATGGAAAAAGCTTAAATGTCAGTGGGTGACTTCTGGTTCCCGGGGCAGCTAATGGAACTTAAATGTCGATGGACTCACAGAGAGCTACCCATTCTACAAATTGAAAGCATTCTTTGGGTCTCAGAACCAGAGCAACATTATAACCTTTGGTACAAGAGATTGGACAAAATGCATCAATTTTCTGTCGCTGTGTTAAAAGTATTAATTTCTATATCATTTCATGGTGTTTCTTTGAAATCCAGCGATAATTACACAAGGTCAGTTGAAGTAAAATGTAATCATTTTAGCCACAGAGGATTCATTTATACCAGTATTAACCACACAACCACCTCAGTTTACCTTATCAGCAGGAGGCTGGTGATGGACAGAGAACAATGCTCCGATGATGATGTCACCAGGCATGTGTGCTACAACTCGCCGTTCACTGGACTGAGCAGAGTCGGCTTGATCGGGACCCAGCCAAATGGACAGAACTAGCAGCGGCCAAAACATCATCTTGGTCCTTTCGGGTTACTAAGGAGAAGCAGAGCTCAACTTTGTATTGTGGATCCGTCACAGGGAACTACTTGTCCGAGAAACTGCTTTCCTGGCCATGGCATGAGCTTGTGGCAAGGAGGAGTTTTCGAAAACTGAAGATCTCAGAACGATCCTTTCTTCTGACTTGTTTTTGCTCTGTCTAGATTTCAAAGTGGGACCATCACTGCAATGGCTGGTATAGGTGCAGCGGTGCAACCTGGGAAATGTAAAAGAAAATTCGGGTTCAATCCCCCATTGAATGTAATAACTCCTGGATCATCAAATTATAAGGCAGAGGAATCAGTGATAGACAGACACGTTTATATAAAGCTATGAGCATAAAATTTAGCTAGAAATTTAGCATCACGTACAATAACCTGGGTCTTTAATATGTATTCAGAAAACTTGTGGTTGAATAAAAGTGCATCAGGGGTGGCAAAAATGGTCCAACCTGGTACAAATGGATAGTTTTGCAAAGTGTGAAAACTGCACAGAAGAAGGACAGAAATAGCAGTTTTTCACTGTAACAGGAAGCATTGTGTTAAAGTGAAGAATGCTTCACATCATGAGAGTGGTTGTCCGAACTGTTTATTTCACCCTAGAGGTCTGAATCATAGTCAGTTTTACAGCCTTCTTACTGGCAAACACATTACACATACATTACTCCACACTTGCCATAATTCACTAAATAACAATGGTTAGGCCAAGGAGCTCTGCCGACACATTTCTTTGCTTTACGACAGCACCATTTCTTTGTAACATATATGATTGAATTTATTAAAAGGAATAAGCTATCCAAAGCTACCTGCCACCATATCAAAAAGTAATTGCCCTCTAAATCTAAAAACTGGTTGCGCTGGAGGGGGGGGGGGCGGTTCCAGCTACTGTTTGGAAAGTCCGAAAAACAGAACATTAGAGCCCAAGTTTGTATTTTCTACCTCACGTTTTTTAATTCTAATCATTTAGTCACTAATATGGATGAAAATTGTACAAATAAAATAAAAATATTGATCACTGCATTTGCCAGCAGCTTTGTCACACCTCACAGCTGCAGTGAGGTGTTTTATACAGTACACAACAACTACAATGCCAACAAGTGCACATAAACCCATTAGAGGTCCCTTTTTTCTTTTTAATTCCTTTTTATGTTTTTGGTCCTTGAAGCTTTACTGCACTGTTTGAAACCAATGATGAGTACCAAGTAAAACCATTAACATGGCATACCACTAGTCAGTCCTCAAGTATCTGCCCCCCGACTCTCCAAATCAAATTTAAGGGCATGTTATAGCTAATTCTCTTGCTGCTTTAATGGTATTACTCTAATTGTGAATTTTGGGTGTTCTTTCTAAACTAAGCCCCCGTTGTGTTTTTATCATTACAATTTAAATTGTTTTCAAACTGTACCAAGACTGCTATACATCCTTCTGGCAAAAAAACGGTACTTTCAGGGGTATTTTGCATTCCTTTTGTTCTGGCAAAGAACGCCGAGTATTCCATGTGTCTTGTTATTATAAATTATAGAAAGGATTCCTTTAATGAAGTGCAGAGTTTAGGCAACAGTGAAGAATCCCCTTTTGCAAGACGTGGGCAAGTCAGCTACTAAGTGGATGATTCAAAACGGCATTTGGGACGTATCTAGCTAAGAGATGTACACCAAGCGCCCTGTGTTTAACAGTCAGCCAAGTGCGGGGGCATCAGTTTCATCCTTCGGGTAAACTTTCAAGTAGCCATCCCTCTGCATTAATGGGTAAGACTTGTAATTTGCCTAACCCCGAAGCTGCACAAATACTTTCCTTCACTGCAACTGAGAAATTTAATTGACCGTAAACAGCAGGGGAGCTGGGACAGTTCAGCAGAGGATGGCATCCACTGCTTATGCAAAACAGGATCAAGGTCGTGGCAGGGATGTCGGGCGGTTAGCAGACTGGTGTTTGGGGAAAGAGAGAGAAAAAATGTGGAGAGCAGTGAAAAAGGGAAGGAAGCGAACAAAAAAGACAGACGGAGGAACACTGCAAGGAGAGGAAAAGAGGAGGAAGAAACAGAGTGTATGCTGAAGACGGTAGAGGAAGACAGAGACAGAGTAGGGGATAGAGGAAGAAGGCGTGAACGATTAAAAAAAACAGAGGCACCAGGGGACAGAGTCTCCCTGTACGTAATTAACGTGACAGTGTTAGGATGGCACCAGGGCTAACTGCTGCTCCAGTAATGAACAAATCAAACAAAACTCTGCTCTGTCTCACATGCGCTCCCTCTCCATCAGTGACGCAACTCTGTCTCTTTCTTGGCCCCCTCTTTTGTCTTTCTACTGACACGTTAATACAAAGATGAAGATGAAGAATCCTCATAGAAGAATCTCTCCCTAGAATTTCACTGCACAGCAGACACACATTACCCCACACCAAAACCGCTTCACCACGTTCATTTCATCATTTCTCTCCCTCCCTTGGACGATCCACTGCTTCTGCATTGCACACTCAGTCAGACAGATACACTGTGTCTGTTTGTCCCTCCCCCCTGTATCATTCTCTTGTTGGCCAAACTGAAAAGAAAGTCAAATCCTTATTCCCTAAACAAACATCTTGCACACGCCATTAGGCATTTATATCTCTAGCTCCATCCAAACTATGCACACGGGCATTATAAAACCTTCCAAATCAACTTTTACACAGACAGCAACACACAACCCAGGCAGTAACAAACCCTCTCCCTCCCCCTCCCTGCCTCGCATATTGCTTTATGTGTTGAGAAAGCATTTAATTTACTGCGTATTAAACAGGGGCGTTAAGAATTACACTAAATTTAGACGCATGGCTTGTAGACAAATGCATTTATTCTCTTTATCTTGTCCTGTATGACGCACACAGATGTTTGTGTTTGCATTTAATGATGGGGCGAGGGGGCGATGTCTGGAGTTTTCAGAACAGATTATAGTTGTGCTTTCCATCATCTGAGCAGTTTGCGTTTGACTGTAAAAGCTCTCCACTGACTGCACATTCTGACAGGTTAAATGAGGGGAGAAGACGAAAGCATCCTAAGACAGATGTACATCAGTAAGCTCGCCGCCGTTATTAACAACACACGATCCCACAGGGAGACACATATCATGTCAAATGAAGTGTGCCAAATACAAATAGATGAGGGTTTACCCACATACCCTATTTCTTCAGCACGCTCATTTAACAGCATGCAAGTTTTGACACGTGTCATGTGACATGTGTCAAGATAAATGGATATCTACACAAAAGATGTTTTGTTGCCTTTTCTCTGAGTACATTGGTGGTCAAAGAAAACTAATATTTGACAGGTGCTCTCAAAATATCCCCCCCTAAAACATTTTGAGGGGAAAATTTTGGGGGGGTATTTGCAGCCTTTATAAAAAGGTTTGGGTAAACGTGGGTCATATTGCTTTTCTGTGTTGTGTGCACATTCACTTATGCAGGGAAGGCTTTTGCTGAGTGGGCTTGTAACAATGGTTCTCTCCATGTGCCTCCTATTCCCAACTAAAGAGAGGGTCATTATTGTTGCTGTTGTTTTTTTTCTGCATAAACCCTTTAACACAATATGCTTCTGCAGGTTTTAAGAAGACTAAAGATTTATTTTTGTAATTGCTGCCTTGTCTCTAGAATCATCTCAGTGCCACAGATGAGTTATGTTATTGGTGTTCTAACGAAGAAAAGCACCAAGGCTTGGAGACACAAACACTCTTTGATGTAACGTTTCACCTCTCTGCAACATCCAGTACACCCACTAAGTAAAAGAACCACCAAACAGCATTAAACCTCTATAACTCGAGTGCACCACAGTGACATAGCTGATATGGGCATTTGATAGCTAATAGGTATGTCAGTGCAGGCCTGCCTTTGAGCACGGATCACCAACAAGCTGGGATACAAATATCATACATGCATCGTCACGCCAACAAGGCTTAGACAGTAAAGACTTAAACCGCTGCAACCACATGAGACAAGGAGCCTGCACAACTCCCCCAAAACAAGATGTGACCTTACAGCACTTATCTGGGACTCGCAGTCTCCATTAGTAGTAAGACTATCGGCAGTTTTCAGCCAGGTGCATTTATTTATTTATTTATGTCCTTTTCTAATCCTTTGTGGTTTCGTTGGTCTTCCTGTACCATCAATTTAAAGTAATTAATTGAATGATGTGACGCTTTGCAAGTGCTTAATCGCTGACAGGCACGTACAGCGTCTGCTCAAACTGAGTCTCTCCAAGGAGAAATCAAATCCAGAGACAACAACATCGACTGGCGCAGCGCTGCATCCGTCAACCGCAAGATGAGGGGGAAAAAGAGAGGGGGGGAAAGAGTCCATCATCTGCACAGAACCGAAAAAGCGATCGAAAGGTGCGAAACATGACAGAGACACGGTCTGAAATAAG
>VUQG01022299.1:7055-31112 GCA_015106755.1 Etia nguti | reverse complement strand
ACATGCCACTATGTCTGATTCTGTCCACGAAAGGAGAAGAAGAGAAGTTGTAGCCTACCTTTGCTTGCGGGACAGGTGTATGTTCCCGGAGAAACACAGCATCCCTCACGAGTCCGTCAGGGCACTGTGCTCGCGGTGGTTAATCTACTTTTTCACTATGGCAACAAATGAACCCCCTCTCCTCTCTCTCTCTCTAGCGCGCCACGCGCTCCAATGAGGAGGCTCCGTTGAGGTCATCCGCCCTCTCTTTCTCTCTCTGTCTGTCTGTCTCTCCCGCTTTCTCTATCACACCTACCTCCAAGATACCATCTGGAGATAGATGTTGATAGAGAGAAGCAGGGATCGAGGGGAGAGGCAGGGAGATGGCAGTGTGGGATAGAAGTGGGTTTTAGAGCTTGGCTAGACAAGCATTGGATTAGTTTGCATGCCAAATGCATTTGGGATTAGTAGACCATTAAAAGCGCATAGACATACACGCAAGCATGCACACCCACATGCAGGCTGGACAGGCTTTAGATGTTGCAGTGATAGCCTTACTGACTTTTATCTCTCACTTCCTCCTCACCCTTCTAAGCTTGCTTTGACATGAGCACATGGGCTGACAGGAAAACATAAGAGTTCACATGCACACATGAACAGACTCTCACATTATCTACGTGTGTTTGTAGTCTTCCAAGGGCCAGAGCAATAGAAAATGGGTAAAACTCCCCAAAAGTGACAACTGCCTCAAGACTCCAATGCAAACTTCCACTGACACTGGTGAATATATCATCTATTCAAAGCTTCTACAGGGCTGTGCAGAACTGTGAAAATGTTTAAAAACTGCATGGTGTTTTTTTCTACTACAATGTTTCTGTTTTCAAGTTGGCCAAATGTGCTTAATCTAATGAATCAAGTGAAGTAGGCTACATTTAAAAGTGGGGATACCTGTGAGCAATGCAACAGATGCAGCAGGGCTTACAAATGATAAGGAACTGCCTGAATATGTGAGAAACAAGTCTGTGAGACTTCACAGTCGCAGCAGTAGCAGGTACAGGAAGAGCAGTACAGCAGACGTGGTGTTTGCCCGCCCTTAAAAAATGACACAAAGCACAATTTTCTGTGCAAGCTTGTATTAAAACAGATGAGTAAGTGCAGCGCTTCTGATTGGGGAAAAGGATTCGGCATGAATTCAACCTTTATGGGTAATGTTCAAGAACAAAACACAAAGGTAGGAGTGTTCTGATGTGAGGCCATATTTGACAAAGACAGATGGCATTTATAGGTGCACAAGAACCAAAACCCCAAATGTGTAAATAATGTTTATAGATGCAGGTGCAGACCAGAATGATGATGGGCAGCTGAGGACCAGTGAACTGGGTGAGAGGTTGCAGTTTGGGGAAGGTTCTGCTGCACTTTCCAGTTAAATGGTTTCTGGCAGAATATCTATGCATGACCAAGAAAATCAAATCTGTCACCGAAAGTAAAAATGAATGAATTGACATTTCTTTTTTTTTTTAGTCTTGTATTTGGTTCTTAAATATAAATGTCAGGCTGTAATTTAATTAGCCAAGCAGGTGTCTAATCAATTTAGTTGTATACAATTTCCACTTCGTAAACTTCTTTCATGATAACAATTTGTAATTGAGGTCCAACATTTTCTCCTTTTTCAATCATACCAGATGTGTCATACATTTTCCAGTTACTAATGACTGCATTAATACCAGTGTGATATACACAACTTGGTTACCAATCACTGAATGCAGCATTAAGAAATTGACTGAGTGCAAAAGGGCTATGGGAGACAGATTGTAATGATTTACTCAATGACTTTATGCACAGCTCCAGTTGTGAAAAAGTTGGGATGATGTATAAAAATGTAAATAAAAACAGAATAGAATGGTTTGCAAATGTCATAAACCCTTATTTTATTCACAGCAGGCAAATTTATAAACTGAGAAAATTTGTAATTTAAAGAAAAATATGAGCTCATTTTGAATTTGATGACAGCAACATGTCTCAAAAAAGTTGGGATTGGGGCAACAAAAGAAACAGCTGGGGAAAAGTTTTGCAACTAATTAGGTTAATTAGGTTAATTAGCAACAGGTCAGTAACATGATTGGGTATAAAGAGAGCATCTTAGAGAGTTTCTCAGAAGCAAATATGGACAACGGTTTACCAATCTCTCTAAAAAAAAAAAACTGATTGAAAATTGCGGAACAATTTCAGAATGCAAACACTTTATTCATTAAATCATCGACAGCACCTAATATTTTAAATAATTTCAGAGAATCTGGAGAAATCTCTGTGCACAATGGGACAAAGACAAAAATCAGTATTGAATGCCTCAGGTAGCACTCATTTAAAATCAAACACACACAAAAAAAAGGCCCAAAATACAAGATATTGCATTCAAAGTTTCCAATTTTATTACATAAGTGCAATGTAAAATGTTATATTTAATGAACTCCGGGCACACACATACCAGATGTGTCCATATTCTGATTTCATAACCTTAATGTTAGGGTCACCTCAATAGGTTAACAGACCTGTTCAAGATAAATGAACACAGGATCTCATGCTTAATGATACGGATGGCAGATCTCAGATACAATTTCCATGGCAACCCTTCACTTTTATAGTAAAACAGAAAATCAACAAGCATCTAATTGATCAGTTCAACTTGTCTCATTTGATGCCAACTAATCTTTCCTTCACACGTGCACGCACACATGGAGAGAGATTAAAGTCGTTAATCACTCGGAGAGACACTTAAAACCTATTGATGCAAGATTGGATCAATAAGTGAATTAATATTGATGAAGCTGAGACAAATCAATGACATGTGTTAGGATGAACTGCATTAAATGATGGAGAACTGGACTGAATGATATGATGGAGAAAAATCATCCACTGAATCATCCGCAGCGTTTTTCTGACCCTGATGCTGTTCAACAGAGTTTGTGGGTGCATCACAGAGCAGACAAAAAATATAACTGGAGCGACAAATTAATCATCCCAAGAAAAATTCACCCTGCGAAACACACCTGCACTCTTTATGTGTGTTTGTATAATCAGTGTGTAATACTGTGCATCAGACACATATAACATCTATAGGGTAAAAGTCTTTTTTACGACACTCCTCCGCAAATCACAATCACAAGAGATTCACAGTCACAGTTGGAAAATCAATTATTCAATGGCATTTCAAAATAACAGTGGATACCCGTGGTTGCCATAGACACATAGCTGATTTACAGGGTTGTCACTTCTCTGTGATATTCCCACTCTAAGTAGGACAAATAGAGGGGAAAAAAAACCTACAAATCGCACAATGCCAAAAGAGAAACGAGGACGTCAGTTATGAAACATGTAATGTGGCTGCTGTTTCATTGAACAAGTGGAGAGTGGGTTTTAATATCACTTAAGTAGACGTCAGATTTGTCATCAAGCACATAAAGCACAAAAGACAGACCTGTCCACGTATTTTACACATCATAGAGAAGTTATGCAAAAAAGTTGAAACAAGTGAAAAACCAGTAAGAAAAAAAGTCTCACATCATTGGCAGATCTATTTAGAAAAAACTCACTGCAGTCACTGTGGGTTTGGTAATGCAATAAATCAAAATGGTGTATATATTTTTTTAATAATATATCCAGGGAAGTGTAAATTTAAATTTTAAAGGGTTTCAGGGAGGTTGCTCTCAAGTCTGCAGGCAGGCTGTTCCAGATACTGGGTGCGTACATTCTGAAAAGCAGCCTCAGTGTCGTTGTAAACTGTCAGCATAGGTTGACAAGCTGTCACAGTGTCTCTGACTACCAGGGCGCTGTGTTAACAGGGATGGCACAGAGATTGGGGAGGCTGCAGCTCTGCGTTAGCTTTGCCCTGCAGAAATAAAATAAAACTTTGTAAAATCGCAGAGAAAATATATCAGATTTTAAAAAGGAAGACAAGTAAAAGGAGGTTTTTTTTCCCTCCACAACTTAAAGTTTCATTTATAGAAACTGTTTCTAGATGAAGATGAGAAGCTTGAGCTCATAGTTTATGAAAATAATAGCTTTTGACTATCTCTTCTGCACAAGCATGCACACACACAGATGAGATGAGGCAGGTGCAGTTAGGTCTGTTTTCAAGACTGAGCTGAAATTCTTCTTGTGATTTTCTTTTCTTCTTTTTGCAGATTTTCAAGTGCACATTAGATGTCTTTAAAAAAAAAAAAAAAAGATAGTTTCCTCTTTGATCTGTGGAGGTCAGTTTTGTGCAGGTTGGCTTTTAAAAGCCTGCGGGAGTTTTGTGAGATGTCAAACGTAAAACAACCGTAAGAATCCCCTCCAGCTGGACAAATCAGCAGTCATCTACCTCCTCTGTTATCTAATTACGCATGATGAGGAGGACTCTGACTGCGTGCAGTAACCGTGCTGTGACAGGCAACTTCACTGGTGGTCTATCTTCAAATGGCTCATGCTGCCCTCTTGTGTCTGCATGAAACAACAACAAAAAATAAAATAAAAAGTTTTATGGGAATGTCTCAATCCGAAACCGTTACTTGACGTCACGTGGTTTCCGAGTTATTCAGGAGTTACTGAAGCCTACTGTTGTAACTTCAGGTTAAATTCTTGGTAAGTTCAAATAAAAGTACTTTTTCAAACATTCTGTGTGTGCCCCTATCTCTCTCAGAGGAGCCCTGCGGACAGGTTCATCCTGTGGTGGTCATTCCTGTGCGCTCCACTGCGCTCCTGCAGCGAGATAAGCTACATCCCGTGCCTGGCTACGGTAGCATGTGACCGGCTTGTGATCCTAAAGCTTGCGCAGATGACTTTCTGCCCTGAGTACTGTACCAGTCTGAACGGAACCTGTGGAGGAAAAATCTCTCTCTTTCTCCTCCTGGAAGTTTCCACGTACAGCTGATCGTCACGATGTACCATGTGGTGTGTACCATGAGGATATACTGACAAAGACCTATTATAACATTTCCCTTCTTATGCAATTAACCTTTAAGTGTATTTTATCAGCTATAAACTTCTTCTACATACTATTAATACACTGTCAATATACTAACAATTAATTCACTGTATTTATTACACAAAGCAGCTTAATCAATTGGTGAAAAGCATGACTATAACTTCATATCTGTTCACTCTTCCATCTCATTTGCGTTTAAAGACTTGAAAAGCAAAGTGATCAATTTTACTGTACTTCTTCTCTTTTTGAGTAAAAGGTTCAGTTTTCAATATAATCGCTGTTAAACAGCAGCAGCATTAAAGGTTTCATTCATGGTTCCATGTGCAGGAACTAGTGTTTTCAGTGTCAGTAATAACTATGTTGTATATTTCTGCAACAGAAAAACAATCTGCCCCTTTCACTCTTATTGATGGGGCTTGAAATTAGGTCAAAATGAGATATCACACATGACTCTAATGCAGCCTGCATGCATCTGAACTAAAATTCCAGTCACAGAGTTAATTTTCACATATTAGAAAAAAAAAATTATTTGTATTTTTATTACAAAAATGACCTTGTTTCCTAAAAATAAAGGGTAGAAATAGTCTATTACCAGATCCTAAATAATAGCAAGGATCTCCTCAGCATTAGTATTGGTTTTAATGTAGGTTGAAATGTCAACACAGTCGTTAATGTTACTGCTCTACCTGCCACATCAGTGTATGGAAGTATTTAACCACCACAAAGTACACCTATGATTATGTTTAATCCTATCACCTTTAACTCATAAAGGTCTGAAAAGGAAATAAGTCCCCCCCAACATTCTTCATTATGAGTTAAAAGAGTTTAAAATGCCTGCTGTGACAGGGACTGTTATATTATTTTGCCAAATTATAGTGAAGCTCAATCTAACCTTTTCTAAAAGAGGTTTTTATGTGTCATGGTATAACATAGCAGACTGAATAAAATATAATGTTTAATATATTAAACTTTAATAGTAACTGTTTTATTAGAGCACATGTTCTGACATTGTTTCATCAACAGCTAAAACAGGACTAAACATAATCGCTGAAGGTGGCAGATTACACTTTTGCTTTGTTTAACATCATAAAAAGACCAAATAGAAGCACAAGCTCATTCCACCTTAACACACTGTCTTAATATTTGAATTCAAGCCCGACTTTCACTAATATACTGTCCGATATCACTCTCCCACCTCCTCAACTTCTGCTCCTTTCTGTCACACGTTTAAGTTTATGTAGCACATCTGATAATGCATAAATTCCTGGACAGGCTTTGCCCAAGGGAGGGGAGTACTGCACACACACACACACACACACACACACACACACACACACACACACACACACACACACACACACACACACACACACACACACAGCAGACATTTCTGCCTGAGGTGAAGTGGAGTAGAGGTCAGCTGGTCTCTAGACAAAGTGAAATAAGAATATTATCCTGAGCATGTGATCCTGCGTGAGATCACACACTTTTCAGAGGACAGCCCCCTAAAACAGCTCAATGAGTAGGCAGAGAACAAGGGGCTGTTGGCTGGGTGTATGAGTGTAAGGGTTGAGGGAGGTTTGGTAGCTAGTTAGATGGTAGGTTAGAGGAGTAGATCTTACAAAACAGAAAAAAGGGGGAAAAAATCAGCAAAAGTTGGAAATTGGTTTTCTGAAGTTTGTTCTGAGTACCTAAAGATTGTGTAGCATGAACATGTGATCCTGTATTTCTCTGCTTAACTGGAAGTAACTTTTTGTCAGTGAATCTATTTGCTGGTGCTGCTTTTTACTCTCTCTAACCTTCTGAGAGGGCAAGAGGTTCTCACACTTTTTAACAAGAATTTATATTCCCCCTGAGTAGAGTGGCTTTGACTTTTCACCATGAGAAGACTGTGTGTGTCTTTAGTTCTCTTACAGCTGATTGGGACTTGTTTAAGCCAGTTTCCTCGCCCTTGTGCCACTTCAGAAGGACTGCGGACCAAAGAGTGCTGTCCATTGTGGGATGGCGATGGCTCAGCCTGTGGTGCCCTGTCAGGCCGCGGTTTCTGCACAGACGTGGTGCTTTCAGACGAGCCACATGGACCCCAGTATCCTCACAGTGGGATCGATGACAGAGAGCGTTGGCCTTTAGCTTTCTTCAACCGGACGTGCCGCTGTGCTGGAAACTATGAAGGTTTTAACTGTGGCGAATGTAGGTTTGGTTACTGGGGTTCAAACTGTGCTGAGTACAGAGAATCAGTGCGCAGGAACATCCTGACTATGTCGACTGCTGAACAGCAGAAGTTCATCTCCTATCTGAACCTGGCTAAAAACACCATCAACCGTGACTATGTCATCGCCACTGCAACAAGGGCACAGATGGGAGAAAATGGCGAGAACCCCATGTTCTCTGACATCAACACCTATGACCTTTTTGTGTGGATGCACTACTATGTGTCCCGAGACACCCTCCTGGGAGGACCAGGGAATGTGTGGCAAGATATCGATTTTGCTCATGAGTCTGCAGCATTTCTGCCCTGGCACAGAGTCTTCCTGCTTCACTGGGAGAATGAGATCAGGAAGATGACAGGAGATTTTAATTTCACCATCCCATACTGGGACTGGAGGAACTCCCAGACCTGTGACGTGTGCACCGACGCCTTGATGGGTGGACGCAACTCCCTTAATCCCAACCTCATCAGCCCTGCTTCTGTCTTCTCATCATGGAAGGTAAAAAAAAATTGATCTTCATGCACTGGGTTTGAGTGTGTCTGTGAGTGGAAATACCCATATTTGATTATATGTGGTCCTTTAAGCAGTTTTTATACATTAAGAGACTGAAAGTTCAATCTCTTGTATTAACAAGTCCACTGGATTAAATTTGGTCTTGACTTGTATTAACAAGTCCACTGGATTAAATTTGGTTCATCCTGTTAATCCAACTATTTGAGAGATTTTTATTAAAAAGATGTGATTTTTGAAACCATCATTGTTCTGAATAATCAGAGAGTTCCATTAGTTTTCACTAATGCCTATTAATGCTCAAAGCTGCTCAGAGGATCCATACTATTTGTAAGAAAGCCATATTAAAGCCTTATGGAGGCCTGGCAGGTTTGTGAACTATAGCAGCCCAAGAAACATGTATGTTTACACTTTTGCATTTATACATTTGTATAGGTTATCTGCACCCAGTCAGAGGAGTATAACAGCCGAGAAGCATTATGTAATGCCACGGGGGAGGGTCCATTGTTACGCAATCCCGGCAACCATGATACCAATCGCGTGCAACGACTTCCAAATTCAGCTGATGTGGAGTTCGCTGTGGGCCTCCCTGAGTACGAGACAGGACCCATGGATCGATTTGCCAACATGAGCTTTAGAAATGTCCTAGAGGGTAGGAGTGAGAGACAAACATGCACATACATTTGTCTTAGTCCTCTCTTCTTTCACGTTTAATCACCGAAGTCCAGCTTAATCTTAATAAGCTTGTGAATGAGCACTGGCACATTAGAACCACAAAAGGTAGATACAAACCAGTGTGTGTACAAGGAATTGCAAACTCTGATGCTGGTTATTTTATGTATTTATTGTTGGAGTTTAACATATCCTGCACATGTTATATCATTAGACATGCTTCCAGTTTTGTTGTAAATCACAGGCTGTCCCTTAAGTTGAAGGAGTCCTGAATTTAATTATATCAAGTTTGAACAAGGTGTGAAGAGGACATTCTTTCATCAGGACATCAACTCTGTTAAAACTTAAAATGTATTTATAAAATGATTCCTCAGTTGTCTCAGAGAACTTTTGAAATTAATTAGAAGAAATTAAGTTTTTTGGTTGCACAGATGAGCTGTAAGACTTTTAAGTCATAATATATCTCGGTTCATTCTCATTTTTGTTCCACCAAGCTCACGTTTCTCTCTGCACAAACACTTTTCTCATATAAACCTACAAACTGTTTACTGCTACATTCATCCCTGAGCGTTATCTTCCTGTGTAAACCTTGTTGTCATTCTTGTATGATGCACCTTCTGCAGGTTTTGCAAGTCCACAGACGGGTATGGCCGTGTCAGGCCAGAGCACCTTGCACAACGCCTTGCATATGTTCATGAACGGTTCCATGTCATCAGTACAGGGGTCAGCTAATGACCCAATATTCCTGCTACATCATGCTTTCATTGACAGGTATAGTAACACTTATCCGCCCATATTATTGGCACGAAGGTAAACTGCACACACTGGGTGCGAGACCTAGAGAAGATGTAAGGATAAAAAGTTGCATATCATGTAGAATCATCAGATATATTCAATTTTTTCATGTAATTTTTCCTTTCTGTCCCTTTCCTTTTCTTATTCACTTCTTCTCTTCATCAGCATCTATGAGCGCTGGCTCAGGAACCACCAGCCTCCACGAAGCAGCTACCCACGCACCAATGCCCCTATTGGTCACAATGATGGCTATTATATGGTTCCCTTCCTGCCTCTTCATAGAAATGGAGATTATTTCCTGTCCAATAAGGCTCTTGGATATGAATATGCCTACCTGTTGGACCCAGGTCAGTGCAGAACTGTAAACATGTCTCCTAAATGTTTTTTTCTATAAGTTTTACTGTCTTATCCTATCTGTCTCACCATAGGTCAGAGGTTTGTTCAAGAGTTCCTGAACCCCTACCTCCAGCAGGCACAAGAGATCTGGCAGTGGCTCGTGGGTGCCGGGATTCTGGGAGCTCTGATTGCTGCAATCATTGCAGTAATCATTGTTTTTGCAAGACGGAAATGGAAGCGTAATCAGAGGAAGAAGAGAGCATCAAGCTACGGGGAAAGACAGCCATTACTGCATAGCAGCTCAGAGGAAGGATCATCTTCATATCAGACCACTCTGTAACACAGATACTGCACAACCCTGTGATGGTTATGAAGCCAATTAAAAACAAGAATCTGATTACGTTTTTAAAAATATATTCATGTACAGATGAGCCAGTGAAGCAACTTAAAATGCAGTTCATCCAAACAAGAAAAAACATATTTCGACCTCAGTGTCTTGCAGGTATCTACTATGGAATCAACAGAAAGGAAGCGGGTAGTGGTTATAGCACTGATAAATAGCCACATTAGCAACATAGCTGTCCATGCAGACAGTTACAAAATTTGTGTTTTTCCAAAAATTTCTGTTGTTTTGGACCACAAAAAGCAACTTCCTTTGTATTAGCGTGATGGGGACAGGTGAACCAAACCTTTAAGTTTTGAGGCCACTTAAAAAGAGATTATGAGCAAACAACAGGGAGCCGCCACTGGGAAGATCGCCTTAAATTGTTTTGCAGTCGACACACATTCGGAATAGAAAAATTATTTTGGGATTCCTTGAGGAAGTAAGGCTCAAAGTAGTTTTTATGATGTAGTTTTAACTTCTGGGTTTTCGTGAAAAATTCAATACATGTAAAAAATGTACATTTACCACTGTTGCGAGTTTAGTTTGGGTGGCTAAAAATATGATTTCAGAGAAAACACTGACTAAATTTCTAATGTGCTCTCTACTGTATTTGAACTGATGTTAAAAGACAGTGTGCAGTTTTGCTTGCAATCCTCTCACAAGCAAATTAACTGTAGTTGTTACAGTGCTTACAAAGATGAATCATGAGTTTGTACATGCTTCATTAAAAATCTAACTTGATGCAAATTTGCTGCCTATTTTTTTTTATGCAATAATGTTGATAATCACTTTTAAAAATAACTAGGAGCAGAAATCTGCATGTAATGCTGATTGTTTACTGGGGTGTTCAGTTACTGCATAGTCACTTGTTCAATCCCAAGTTACTGAACTGTGCTGTGCAATGTTTGAGAGGTCATTAAGACCAGAAATGTATAGTTGCAATTATAAAAAAAATGTAAATATAAATCAGACAGTGATTGAAAACAGTACATTTTATAAAGATGTAATAAATATAAATCATTTATTTCATAACTGTGCCAAAAAAAGAAAGTTGATATGAAAGATTTAGATAAATGTCATAAATTTCAAATTATAATTACAATGTTTACTCCATTGATCAGAAAAAAATCAAGATGTTTATTCTTTGCAGAAACCTCCAGTCTCCAGTTTGTAGCAAGAAAAAAAAGAGAAAAAAATCAGAGCTTGTAAACATGACAAATTCTAAAGTAAACCAGTAAATCATCATAACCTGAAATTGTGCCAGCTTCCGTTATATACCTTTAAGTCTACTCAGTAAAGATTGCCAAAATCCTGCAGAACCTTGACATGTCAAAGTGTACATTTATTTTAAACAATATAAATAGACTGAAGCAAAAAAAAAAAAAGTAAAAAAGGCTTGAGGTGTAGTGGTTTGTAAAGACTGCATCATCATGTGTCCATTTTTAAAGCACACTGCCTCAGACTCTGAGATAAGTGTTGTAATACTTTTTTCTGCCTATTAGTTTTGTCAGATGTCACACTTCCCTTCAGGCTGTCTACAAATCCTTCCACAGCGAGTGAAGCATACAGACCCGTAACAGTCTGTAGAGACCGAAAATCCTTGCCCCCTTTTCTGAGTGTTTAAAGCCTAACATACATGCTAAACATACAGTGATTAACAATTTTCTTCGACCATCGCCCCAGTGTAAGTTTAGCCCACGGCTGCCCTAAATTAACAGTACTGGTAATTAGTAAAATCATTTTTATGTTGCTGTAATAGTTAATTCGCCAGTATGCACACGTTCTTTAATAGAAATACCTTTAATGCTAAAATATAATTATTGTTATTATCCATTTTCAAGTTTACCACTTTACAACACAATGAAAAAAATAGTAAAGCACATTATTATTATTTTTTGAGCACGATACCAAATTACACTTAATTATCCGAACAGAGAAATCAGTTTTAGTGGTTTAATGTCTAATAAATTTCTTAAGCACTGTATTTGAAAAATGCAATCATCATTTAGTTAGTGTTCATCGACAAATCCAGGGTGATTACAACTTGGTAATAAGCAAGACTTAAGAATGTGTGAGCAGTATATTTTAGATGCTGACAAAACAAATGTTGGGCCATTTGATTCTGGATGTAGAATATATCCATATATTTTGGGTATTTAGAACTAGGTGGGGCTTGGCTCTTAAGTCTCTTAATACTGTAATAAGATCAAGCCTGACTGGTGTGAGTCTGCAGTCGAGTAAAGGTCAAATAAAGTCTGGCTGGAAGTTGACACCAAACGAAATCCCTTGATTATCAGCTGATTTGCTTACATTGTTTTACTTTGTCAACCCGCCACCTCCTAAATAAAAACGGTCTCATCCCTGAGTGATGTTTCAGTCGCTGGTGTGCAGATCAATTCCTTCTTGTTTAATGTCTTTAGGGGTGGCTGTGGCTACAATGTAGCTTGCCATCACCAGTGTGTGAATGTGTGTGTGAATGGGTGAATGACTGAATGTAGTGTAAAGCGCTTTGGGGTCCTTAGGGACTAAGTAAAGCGCTATACAAATACAGGCCATTTACCATTTACCAATGTCTTGTTGTGTTTGTGGTTGAGGGCATTTTAGGGCTGAGTCACAGCTTTTTCATCACACTCGACTCCAACATAAGAATGCAGTTTTACTCCACAGAGGGGTGCAACAGGGCAGGGATGATACAGCAGCTTCAGGAGACGCCAAGCTTTTCTCACATGTTGATTGGATCACAAACCAAAGTCGAAGCTTATTTAAAGCTCTCAACAGGGTGTTTCGATGTGCCGGACCTTTAAAAACCATGTACAGAGACTGAATATAAATATAGTCTATCAGTATTTATATCAAATGAAAATCCAAGAGCTTTTTTTCAAGCAACCATGATTGTCCAAAGGTATTGAGAACTTTAATTTAACTAAAAACTTTTCCTATTACTGAATGAGAAGACATCCACCCAAAGTAGATGACTCTACTGATATGCCCTGAAAGTGTACAACCAGCTCTGAAGTTTAATCAGCTGAACGACTCTTTGTTGAATTCGAATGTTGTTCCACTGTATTGAGGTGAGTTACACAGTCTGTGGAGAGTCCTGGAGAATCCCTTCGGTCCGCAGCAGAAAACACCAACACGTTTACTGAAACCACAGAGAGATCGATTGTAACAACGATGTTATACACACATTTCTACAGCTATGAGTTAAGACTCACTGGATAGTCCCACTGTACTCACTGTTTGTTGGATTTTCCAATTTCATCAAAAACTAACTTCCACTTGGGCCGACCAATCTGCATCCTTGATGTGAGTGGGCGGTACTTCTCCTCACACATGCTCTGCAAAAAAAGCATAAAAAACTAGGATGCTTTGAATTCACATTTACATTAGGTGGTACAAAAAGTTCATCCTATTACTACTACAGTTAAAAAAACCAAAAAAACAAAGAAACATTTATGCTGTTTATGAGAAACATGTTTCGTTTGGGACTTCTATCCAATAAAGTGCACATCTGTCTAAATCAAAAAAGTGAAAAAGTCTGTCACTTACATTGTTTTCTCCTGTTTTCTCCTACACTAAAAGAGTGTGGTATCTAATTTAAGGGCCATCAGTGCTGGACATAGCTGTGTTAGTCCACTGTTAGTAGAGCAAAGGAAATTTAGTCACAAAAAGGTGAATGTAAATAAAATGGGAATCAACCAATAAACTGGCTGGTTTGGTGAACCTTAACGCAGTTGGAAGTTTGGAGCTTTTGGACATTTCTTTTATTTTTATTGCAACAAAGGACAATTCAATACAATCTCAGTCCAGGACTGCAACAACTGCATATTCCTAACAGTATGCTAACACAAAGTTAGCCAAGAACACAAGAGAAGATGAGGATTTGTGTTGGTGTGTGGGACTGGTGTGCAGTCTTTTTACAGAGTAACACGACAGTAATGTAACGAGTAGTTTAACAAATTATTTCCTCAGGTAAGTAGTTAAGTAATGTATCCTGTTACTTTTGAGAAAAGCAATGAATAACGTGCCAAACATTTTTTGAGTAAGGACCCCAACACTGATGGGAACACCCAGTGATGTTGCGTGATGGCCTGTCCCATGCCAGACATCTGTGGAGGCAAAGAGGTATGACCTCCAAAACCATGATCAAAATCCAAAACCAGTCCTCAACAAAGATTACCCTGTGGTATTATGGCTCTTATAGATTCATCGAAGCGGTAAACGGATAAAAACAAACTGTCTCCCCGTCGGGGAATCGAACCCCGGTCTCCCGCGTGACAGGCGGGGATACTAACCACTATACTAACGAGGAGATGGCAACAGAATGACGTGTGATAAAGACAACCCGTATAATGTATATTTATGTCACGGATAGCTTCAGAGTAGACGGCTGACTACCTCCTGTTATACTTCTTTGAAGTTCGCCGCTCGGGGCGCATGCGTAGTTTCTATACTGTAATGTAATTTCTCGGTGGACAAGTCTCCGAGGTCACAAAATTTTAAAAAATTAATAAAATAGGTACTCGACCAGCGGGGACCCTAGAGGACTCGAGGCTCCGGACAGTTTAAAATAAGCAAGGGGTCCGGTTGGGTCCGAAAATTTCGTAATCAGACGGCCACCGCGAGAGCCGCACGGACACGTTCAAAACTTGATGTTTTCGATAAACTAATATAACAGAATTGTTTTCACTATATTGGCTGGTTGTTACATCACCTAAAAGAACAAAAGCGTTTGCTCTAATGGAACAGTCTGGAAAAAACATGCTGCGGACGACTTCTGAGAGTGCAAACAGCTACACTTTAAACTGTCCGCTGTAGCTTCTCTCAGTCTGTAAAGCACCGCCCTCTAGTGGGTGGATTTTTTAAAATCTAACAAAGGATAAACAGAGAAGAGCAAGTGACAATGAAATACAATAAAACTACAAGATTAGCGTGGAGAAACAGATGCGTGTGTGTGTGTGTGTGTGGCACAATTACCTGCAGGCTGTCTGGTTGGCTGATATACAGTTTCAGATTAAAGTAGTCCGGTCTGTTTTCGTTCCAGAGCTAAATGAAAAACATGGTTTGTAGTGGTGATGATTCATGTTGATTTCATTCATAAAGTACAATACAGGATATAAATGTAGCATTTATTTTCTAGGTTTTTCTGACATACAGAAGCAGAGGTGAGACCACAAACACCCACAAGACAGTGTGAAACCCAACGAACCAAAAACTGAGGCTTTTTCCTCAGTCTATAACTTCTAATGTTTTTAAGTTTAACTATAAATCTGCTGTCTCACAGACACATAAACCTCTGACGTTCCTCTGCCAGGTGCCACAAACAATTACAAAACTTGAATTATAACTTGCCATTAAATTCCAGCATGATTCATTAATAATATGAAGGTTCTAACAGCCAGACTTTGTCCTGACCTTGTGATGCAGAGCACACAACAGCTCTGCGAACCAGTAAAAGGACTGGAGCTCCTTGCAGACCCACACAAAATACAACCTCTGCAACCTGAAACCCATCCAGCCATCACTAGGTGTACAGCAGGAAGGAAGGAAGGAAGGAAGAAGTCCATTAATAAAGGCCCAATCTGTGCATCATTTATGAGCATATCATATATTTTTGTAAGAACTCACAGCAGCGCCCGCAGCACACAGGCAAACGGGGTGACTCCTATTCCGCCGGCAACACAAAGACTGACATCATAGTTGAATACCTCTTCTGATGGACTTCCAAATGGCCCATCAACATAAACTCTGAACATACGACGTGGACAAAAACAACAACAACAACAAAAAAACACAAAAGACAGTTGGCTGAGAAGCTACCTAGATAAATATACACATATGTCATTATATTTCTCCCATGGGTCAAACACACATAAACATCCTGCATTTGAAATCCCAGTCTGGGTGCAGTTGTGTGTGCGTGTGTGTGTGTGTGTGTGTCTGTCTGTCTGTGCTCCGGTGTGTTTGAACTGACAAATAGACAGCAATCCCCCAAACACGCATCTCCACAATAGCTGCTCACTCTCTTGTGTGATCAAGAATACACACACAAAAAATTAGACACAAACTTAACTCAATGTAACACAGAATACTGAGAAGATATTACACATGAAACTACATACAAGATAAATAACATGAGGGCCGTCCATACGAGGCTTGGTTTGCCATTACTGTCACATAATCATGAGCACAGGAATCTATAACACTTCTGAAATATTTATATTCATGGTCAAAATATATCCCATTATTTTCCCCCAAAAAATGACATTCGTGCCTACACAGGAGACCAAGGGGGTTTGGGCCTTTGATGGTTTGTTTAACTCATCTGACTGTCTATCAAACACAGAGCAGGAAGAGCACTGAGTCAGAGGTCAAAAGGTCGAAACCTTTAGCCATTCTGGGATTCTGAGCCTTCATGAGAAATCAAGTCACCCACATTATTCACACAGACACACACAGAAATGTACTTGGGGTATCTCCTCTGTTGGGCCATGGGAAGGATCTCCATGTCTATCCTTGGCTCAGGAAGCAGCAGCTGTGTGAATCGTTCTGACGAGAGAGGAAAGGAGATAGTTTCAGGCATGGTGTGATTTATGAAAAAAACAGAGGGATGTCCTAATTGTCACATATACTCTGAAGCCTATTAGAATACTTAGATATATAATGCTTCTGTCAGTGTAACTTCCATCCATCCATCTATTCATTTTCTACCACTTATCTGGGTCCAAGTCGCAGGGGCATGAGTCTAAGCAGAAAAGCCCAGACTTCCATCACCCCAGCCTCTTCCAGCTCATCCAGGGGGACACAGAGTTGTTTCCATGCCAGCTGAGAGATGTAATCTCTCCAGCGAGTCCTGGTTCTGCCCCGGGGGTCTCCTCTCAGTAGGACATGCTAGAAATACCTCACCTGGGAGGCGTCCAGGAAGCATCCTAGTCAGATGCCTGAACCAACTCAGGTGGCTCTTTTCAATGTGCAGGAGCAGCAGCTCTATTCTGAGGCCATCTTGATTGGCTGAGCTCCTCATCCTGTCTCTAAAGGAGAGCACAGCTACCTTTCGAGTCCCTTGAAACTCTTATATTGATGCTATGATTATTATTCCTTGTAATGCAACAATGATCCTTATTCTTTCCCGGTTTATTCAAAAACTTAGACAAAGAAGCCAGAAATGGACAGGAGGAATCAATGGTTGCAATAGTTGCAGGCTTCGTCGAGGTGACGTGTTCTTACATTTCCAGGAAGTTGCACGTCAGATTCCATTGCATGGGGCATTGGGCATTGGGTTTCTGAAGTGTTTGCAGTTAAGAGGTAGCTACGGCGTGAATTTCCAACTAAAGCATAAATTCCCAGTAAGAGTTCATCAATTTTTGAAAATTAATCGGCCTGTAACAAATTTCCAGCATCATGGGCCACTGGTCCTAACTCATGAATGTTAGTACTGATCTTTCCACTCAGAGACACCCTTTATAGCTGCAGGATGTGGCAGACAGCAGCCCTGGTGCATAGCTGCAATTTAACAAGTTAAAAGAAAACAATGCACACCTTACCTTTGTAGGGAATTCTCAAGTCAACAATCAGACAAGCAGAAATATTTCTAGAAATTATTTATGAGTCTGCTGATGCTCTGAATCTGGTTCATTTGTCTTTTATTTAGTTCATTGTAATTTTTATTCTGAATGGATAGTGCTGATTGGCCTACTGGAATTTTGAAAAGCGAGAGGCAGTGTCATCTGTCACTGATCATAAGTGCTGAAAATGAAAATCAGTTTCTGATTTTATTGTTGTTCCTTTGTAGACCATTTTCAGATGATGACACATGCAGACCCCGGGAGGTTAAAAATCTTATTACTCATGTACTGCATGTTCGGACTAATGAATTGCAGTACTCACTGAATCACATTAGTGAGCCTAAATTTCAGAAACAACTAATGACTGCAACGTAACCTCACATATGCCACATATCAGTACAAATCCTCATCAGTCGTCCTTTTATGATCTTAAATATAACCAGAAAAAAACTGCAAAGTTGGAGGATACAACTAACAAAAATACGCTGATATGGGACAAAAAGGCTGAGGGAGAAGCTTGTGCTCAAAATATCAAAATGCTTAGAAAATCCTTATATGGGAGCTGCTTCAAAATAAATCTAGCAACAGTATCTATATGTGATATATGTCCCAACACTGGTCATGAGCAATGCAACTAAAAGTACAGATATCATTACCATGCAGAGATGTAGGCCCTTTCAATACATTATTTCTGTCCTTCTCATTTCATCCTATCATCCAGGATGATTAACTTCCCTTCGTGTGTAGTAGGGTATGTACCATAGCAAGTGGAAAGGACAGTAAGTGTTTTAGCCAGAACTTCCACTAAAAGATATTTCCTATAAGTTGGCTGCAAACCAGTCCTTTTTCCTGAACAGACTGCACATACTGTGTCCAAGTGACATCAAGTCCTCATTCTGGTTTTATTAGTTAATGGAGTTCAAGAATGTTAAAAACTGCATTCTTGCTGTTTTTAACATTCTTGAACTCCATTAAATACAGTTTTCAGGGAAGATAATGAACCTGTGGGAACAATCTTGGCCTTGAGGTAAAGAAGGAGTCTTGCACACTCACTCACACACACAAGGAGAAAAAAACATGCACAAATAGAGACGCAGCGATGGGATGATTACACACATCAAAATTCAGCTCTTCGGAAATGTGTCCTCAGCAGACAGAACAAAACAAAACAGCTTCCATCCTGTCAGCTTTGATAAGGAATAGAAACTGTGCATCACTCTTTTCTGTGTGTGTGTGTGTGTGTGCCCACCAGTCCAGTCTCCCACAACTCGCAGATGGATGCCCAAAATTTCCTTGTTCTCTGTGGGACACTGTGAGGAGTTAAAGGGCTGACAGTTACTCAAAATGCAAACACACACATTAACACACAGAGACACGTGCAGCTAACACAAGAAAAACTGGCATGCACACAAACACACGGGTCAGCACATATACAATACATAGCTACAGCTCTTTTCACTAAATTTAACAATCTACACACACACACACACACACACACACACACACACACACACACACACACACACACACACACATTGATGGACACACACATGCACGGCCTTCCTGTTGGCAGACAGTGTTACTAGCCTCAGGGGTCTGTCTGCTCTCTGTCACAGTGATTCTCTACCCTCCTCCTCAAAGCTCTACAACACATCAGGCATAGGCATGCACAGTTATTGTGCTCCTTTGTGGGAATCAGTGGGTTTTGCATGTGGCTGTGTGTGTGTGTGTGTGTGTGTAAATGATTCCATCCCTTCCTGCTGTGCGAGCATACAGGGATTTCTTTATCCTCTCCTACTGTATCATGGAATCTAAACTAATCCCGCAAGCATCAATACACAGCGTGAAACACAATATTACTGCACAGCCCAGGTGTCAGTCAAGTGCCATTCATCAGCAGAGGGTGTGTTGAGTATCTGCTAATAAACACCTGCATCTACGTGTGTATACAGATGATATGTGTGCTTGCGCTGTGTCATGACAGAGGAATGCGTTAAAGCGAGCTATAGAAGGTCTTACCGTTGTGAGCGTGAAGGGATGGTTCTCAAATGAGGAGACACCTGGACAGTTAAGAAGAATATACTGAGAAAAAAGAGGAGGATGGGAAGTCATGGAGAGACAGAAGGATGTAAAAGAAGGAGGACGGGGGGATTAGAGAGGGGGTATGTGGAGAGAAAGAAATCATCAGATGAATCAAACGAGTGGAATTTCCCTTCTCTCCAAAAAGCAGCGCATATTTGACCAACTCACCTGTCCAGGTCGAGCTTTGAAGTCCTTTTTCAGCATCCGCAACTCCACGACATCACAAGGGTGCCTGATGACTGTCACTATGGTAACAGGGTCACGGCTCTGGATGTAGCGGTAGAAACGCTCCACACAGTAGAGACAGAGAGGACCAGACACCCACAGCCACGTCTATACACACAGAAACAACACAGCACAACCCAGACACATTGGATAGATAATGAAAGCAATTTCACAAAGACAGCTTTACGTCATGTGTGTTGCTCTCCTGTGTTTACGTTTTTGCAATGTCACTATGTTCAAAGATCTCAGCAATTACTCTGGTGTGACCCCAACGTTGTTATATAAAATCAATGACTTAGTAGCTTATGTGGCTCATGATTCATCACAGTTCTCAGGTTATTGAAAAGAGTGGAATACAGAAAGAAACTTATAAGTTTTGTTGGTTCCAAGTTTGTTTGGTCTTTTTTGTGGATAATGGCTCCCACTGTGGTTCTCTGGACTCCTAAAATCTTAGAAATTGCTTTGTAATTCTTTCCAGACTGAAGATGTCAATTAAATCTTTATTTATAAAGTGCATTTTGAATTTACTCCCACAAAGGGGGCAAATACTTTCTCACAGCACTGTAAGCAAACCAATGACTGCTGCCGCTGTTCTGGTGGTATCAGTATTTGAAAAATGGTTTGAATCATGAGGCTTGGAGATTTCAAACTCTGCATAATCAAGGCCATTCAAACTACAGCAGCAGAATTTTCCCTCGGGAATGTATTTAAGTCGGCGAATGTTAGTAGAGAAGTGTGTACCAGGTATTTTCTATCAAAGCTTTGTAATTCCATCAGCCTGTTCCCCATCACAATAACCCAAGGAGACTCTGAATCAAATCCAGCTGAAAAGAGAGAGTACGTTAACGAGAATAAATACTAAATCGACTGATATCACACTGTGAGGTTTTTCTCTCCCTTTCTGTTGGCAGTTACCTGTAACAGACTAATTGCTGGGAGCTTCAGTAAAGCCCTGGGAGCACAACTGTACTTAAGGGGGGATTTATGGAACCAGCTTGTTGCTTAACGACCAAGTGCAAACACATCATCACACATGCAGGAGGAAACACACACAAAAACAGGCCTTGATGTAGAGAAAGGATGCAGCCCCTCCCTAGCAGGACTACACCCCTGCTCAATGGGACCAGCTCCTACCAACACTTCCCAAATACTCAGCATTCGTCCAAAAGCCCCTACCACAAACCCCAAAATGCTGACAAAGACTTAAACATTTCCTTTAACTCAAACTGAAACACAAACACATGTAAATATACTCATAACACACATGCCTGGACCACTCACTCACAAACACACACACACTCCAACCTGGGGATAATGTGGCTGGAAGTGAGCGTCCTCGCTGCATCGCCTCTCCTCTTCTGCACTCGTGTCCAGTTCATCACCCTGCTGCTCGGTGCTGCTCTGGTTGGCTCTGAAGCAACCAGGGGGATGCGCCTCTATGTTGGTCTGATACTTCAGAGCTCCACTGATGAAAACAACATCATGTTTTCATCAGACACACCCTAGTATATTTACTCATCACTCCTTCACTACAGTAACATTAAGCCTGAATATCTGCATTTGGATTTCACCTGAAAGACTTTCAGTTCCTTGGAAAAAGAAATGAAACTGTGTGTTGCATAAGTGTAGACGGGAAACCCAAACACCCACATGCACTGTTAGTGCTACCTACCCAACCATGTGCATCATCAGGATGACGTAGAAAACAATGAAGAGGTTGTGTGTGTACCAGAAGATCTCATAGTTGGACACGCTGAAATAAATTACAAGACGATCAGAGTTTACTAAGGACATGATGCACAGACTCCCAGCTCAGAGCCTGAGTGAGCAGAACATCAAAGATCAGTATTAAAGAGGTCGTTACACACAATAACCCCCCCATAAACACTGCAGACAACAATTACCAGTCTCTGTATTCTCCCTTTTTGAATGCAGCTCTTTTTAATGGTAGCTAAGATATACACATGGTGGCTAAGATATCCTGTTACACCCAACAATGCCATATCATTTTCATAGACTGGTTCTGTACTAATCAAAAAAATAGCTTAATCTGATAATCATTCTCCAGAAATAACAACTAAACACAGCATAAATCCGATTTTAAGAACTTAAAGGAGAAACTATTAGAGCAACTTATCGCTCTCTCGCATGTAGTATAAAGCTCTTTTGTTTCTCTGAGGTATCTCTACTTGATCATGAAGTGGAATGATGCTAGAAGGGATTACTCAAGCTATCCCAATCTATCTTCCCTGGGAAAGTGGAGGGAATTTTTGGAGAGGAAACTTCCATTTCAAAAAATAAATAAATAAAAATATTGCATCATAGAATTCATTTCATGCATATTCTCATTTGAAAAAAATTAAACACTGTGGCCAGTGACTTGTGGTTTTTCTTTTTTATACACTAAGCTGTAAAAGTGAGCTTCTCCTCATAGTCTTTAGATGAGCTCATAGAGTACACATTTTCTCCTCCATGGGCATCGTAACACAAAGTTTCTCATAACTCAACACTTTCTAATGTTGTTAAAGGCAACAGGGAACAGACATGAAGGTACTGCTATTCGTAAAACATAAATAACCTTGGGGGCTTTAAAGTAAGTTCATATCCGTGAATCACTGTGACTCATTAAGCAGGTATTCTTCTGCTGTGCAGCAGCCATCATCCCACCACTCCAGCCACTTAGCCAAATTCTTATCTAAAGCCTTAAGTGGTCTGGAAAAGCCTCTTATCCCCTGTTCAATTACCGAGGAAATCAGGGAGACCATTCGGAAGACTAATACACGTATAGTGAGTGACCCACTATGACCTGAATAAGGACAGAGCTGTGATTTGCTCTCCCGCAACCTTCTGTTATTGTGCCTCCTCACTGTCTCCAGCTTCTCTTTCACTTTGATTAACACAAAATGAGTCATGAGCTCAGACAGAACGACAAGGGAAGAAATGCAACACAGAGATACTGATGTCTCGTCTTCTGTCTGACAGACAGACATAAATACAAATCATGTTTGTATTGAGGAGCGGAGAAGTGGAGCGGGGCTCCAATTCATTCCAATTACAGTTGCTCATCAAGTCTGTGAGGGTTCTTTCCTCGCTTCTATTAATACAAAGACTATGATGACTATTATAATGGTGGTCTGCTTTAGCCTACCGTACACAGTAGGAGGAGGATATGAACATCAGGAAGAGGATGAGGACCAACAGCAAACCAGTGACTCCTGGGACTAAAGACAATAACTCAGTTACAAAATGGAGACAAAGCCAACAAAGTACTTAGGGTCACAAACATACATACAAATATATAAGTGGATGTCTGCTCACAAGTTTAAAACAATAATTGCCAAGAACTGAAGCTATTTCAAAAACACAATATGACTTCTTATCCTTTCTAAGCCACTAATCTGTACCATAGTGCATGACAAAGAGTAGTCCTTACTTGTGGTCAGAATAATCAGCATGGGGTCCTAGGAAAGAAAGCAGAAAATAAGAATTGTGTTCACTCTTCTGCATCCATTTCTGTGAGGACCACTGAGTTTTTGATCTCACAGAGGAAGCCAAGTCTGTGCTTTGGAGAGAAAACTGTCTGCAGGCTTCTTTCCAACACATCACTTTAGCTGGTGACTTTCTAGAATCTTCTTGAAGGTGAGCTAATCAGCAGACAAAATCTCCAGACGACTGGCTTTCACTTGCACATGGCTGGCTACCCCTGGCTGAAAGTGTGGACATATTTGGATATTTTCCTCACTTCCTCAAACAGGTTGATGCTTTCAGGTTTAGAGATTAGTGTGCTTCACAATGAATGCTTCTCCGATTATGTAACAGTAGCTTTAGCTTTGATATAAGAGACAGTTGAACATCTGGCAATCCAGCAATCATGTTTTCTTTTAGTGCATGTTTTACATTGTGAATGACCAGGTGTGCAGGACTGTTTTGCTCATGTGCTCCAGATGCGGTCAGACAACAAGTTTCAAGCATGTCTTTGTTTGAAGCACAGCCTTAAGATTAAGGTAGGATTTGGGGTGGGACGTGTTATTATGATGGTGAGTTCATGGGGGTGTGCTTGAGTCTCACCTCTCCTCTGTAGCGAGCCAAATTGAGAGCCGGAAAGTCATCTGAGTATCTCACACTGAATCTGACAACATTGACCAGGTGGGCAGAAACGTGCATAACTAGAGGAGAAACAAAGCGTTACACTGTGGTGATTTAATACACATTTAGTGCGCGCATACAAGACTTCAAACAGACACACTCTCACTTAATTATACATGTTCAAATGAACTGCCTTCGGACACTCATACAAACATTTCTTTGTCTATTCAGCAAAAAGTCAGCAAAACA
>VUQG01022296.1:0-11725 GCA_015106755.1 Etia nguti | reverse complement strand
GTGCTGGCCCATGTGTGGGCCATATCTGGCGAACCAGATCTGGGCCACCAAAGGGCCGTCATTCTTTGCAGTATGTGGGCCATGTGTAAGCACATTGTGTGGGCCAGATCCGGGGCATACCAATTTTGCTATCTGGGTATAGGCTGTGTTTAAAGTGACCCACTGTCTTGCAACATTTGGCTAATGCATCACTAAAACCACTACCAGCAAGGCTAACAGTGACAGTTCTTTGCAAGATGTGAGCAACACAAGGCATGTGTTGGAATGGGAGGTGTCTTGCTGCAGCCACCATGGTTTGTGCACTGTCGGTTCCAATTGTAGTTACCTTTTGTTGAATTCCCCATTCTTTTGCCACAGAGAGAAACTGCTCAGCGCAGTTTTCGGCATAGTTTCTGGTGCTTGTCTTCTACACAGTCAGGGCAAAAGACTGTAGCTTCCATGTCCCATCTGTGACACCAATGATATGTGCAGTGACTCCAAGGTAATTAGAATTACTAACGGAAGTCCAGTGATCCCCAGTAAGAGCCACAAAGTCAGTTTTCTGTAAGGCAAGGCAAGTTTATTTATATAGCACAATTCAACAGCAAGGTGATTCAAAGTGCTTTACAGAAACATTAAAAAACAAAAACAAATAAAGCATGATTTATAATGGGGAAAAAAAGAAAGGAACAGTAGATAAAATCAGTAGTTAAAATGTAAGTTTTGAAATTTAAGCTTAAAAGTAAAACTGTGGATTTGGTGCTTTATTCAAATGCAGCTGAGAACAGGTGAGTCTTCAACCTGGATTTAAATAAACTGAGTGCTTCAGCTGATCTGAGGCTTTCTGGGAGTTTGTTCCAGATATATGGAGCATAAAAGCTGAATGCAGCTTCTCCATGTCTGGTTCTGACTCTGGGAACTGATAAAAAAAACAGGATCCGGATGACCTGAGGGATCTGGAAGGTTCATAGTACTTTTTTTCTTAAATTCACAGTGCTTTAGAAGAAGTTATGGACAATTATGTGAGCAACTGTACTCAATTATGTGTGCAATTATACTTTAATGTCCAATGTGTGCAGTACAGCCTTAAAATTTGAGCATGACAACGGGTGCCCCATATCAGCCGATGGCTCATCTGAGAGGCTTCTATGCAGCTAATTACAAATCTTATATAGGCGCCACTGTTTTAGTCACTTTAGCCTGCCCACAGTCACTGCGCATCTGCAAACATGCACCCCGCTTTGCAGCCTGCCTCCACCCCAGCTCCAACTCAATCAGTGTCATAATTATTGTGATTGCGGCCTCCTCTGCTCTGTGCCAGGGTCTCGATGCCACTTAACCACCACTGACTTTCCATAAATGCACATAGAAGTACAGGAATGTGTGATTTCCATGCCTCATGGTTTCCATGGACGTGTTAAAACCTGAGAGAAGACATACCTCAATATATGAATTACCACACAATCTTCCCTTGACTGTAGCACCACTGACTAAACTTTTATTCAAAGGTCACACTGTTTTAGTGTAGGAGTTACACAATATACTGCATAGTGATACGTAAGGTTTACATACAGTTTGTGTACTGTAAATATAAAACACGTACATGTACACAATGCATGCATCAAAGTGTATAAAATGTGGCTTAATAAATGGCGTTTAACAGGTTGAAATTCCATAAAAGCTTCATTACAGAATGATATATGAACGCTCTTTATAAGAGACAATCTCTCCTTTGCATATATATGCATATGATTATAATATTTTTTTAAAAGAACTCCTCATTATTATAGTATATACTAAAGATCCATCAAATAAAAGAAAATCTGAATCACAAACAATGAAAAAATGAAGCTGCGGCCCACAAAGATCATTTGTGTGTCCGCCAGCTTTGCTGAACTACGCTGCAATGAACCCAATGAACCCTCCAGAGTGGAGCGTTACTGCTGACGTATGAGCCTGAATTCCTGCCAGCTAGCTAGGGACGAGACTGCATGCATGTGACTCTAAGAGCAAAAAATAAAAAATAAAAACAACCCACACGCACTCACACATTATATCTTCTACACCCATCTACAGCAGGTTTATTAAGGCACGTGAAAAACAGACTGCTATATGTGAATGGCAGCTGGCCCAATCATGATAAGTATGCAAATTATATGTGAAACTTTTATACTTGTGCTTTGTAGATTGCGGTGAGTTTGAGTCCATTATCAGCTGCTGTCAGCAGGTAGCACTGCTTTGAGCCCTGCTTTGGAAAATGCTGATATTACTGCCGCATTTTCTACGGTGTGTGACGATATGACAACCCATCTATAACTGAGTATGTGTGTGTGTGTATGTGTGTGAACTACACGCCTGTTTAAGGTCAGTCAAGCTGTGCTGAGCGTGCCCTTTACTTTCCCGTCCCACTGAGGAGGGTCCTGGAGGGCGATCTGCATTGCGTGACCGAGTTCACGGACATTTTTTATGCCGTGTCGGTGTCACGAAAAAGGAGCGAAAGCATCGGGCTGAGCCACCTGAGTCCTGCAGATGCTGTCAAAGGGCAGGGCCAGTGTTACATGTAACAAAGCCTAAGACTACAAACCTATCCGTGACCATATCACCTTAGTGTTCCCTATGCTGGGGGATTTGGAGAGGTGAGAGGTTACAGTACTCTTTTTCCCAAGGACAAGTGACTTTACACAAGCAGCAGGAACAGCTTTAAACAGTAAAAAAAGTCATGATGCTTTGGAAATGAGCCACAACAGAGTATCTTCAAAGTACTGTTACTGTAGAGTGACGACTGCCACTTTAATCTCTGCATCTTTAATGAAGAAAGACTTCTTTCGTTTATGACTAACACTGATTAGCCCTGTAAAGCCTGAACCATGAAATAACTGCCAGAAAACTTTAAACTGGTATGTTTATTGAACCTTCCGACAATTTAAAGTGATTGCAAAGACAGTCAGCGAATATTATAAAAAAGACCCTTCCCGTTACCTATAGTTGGATAAGCGATCAAAAGCAAATAAATGGATGGAGTCACACTCACAGAGAGGTTCATCAGCTCCAACAGAGTGAGTTTTAGTTCCTGATTATTATTATTTTTCTCTAGCTAATTCTTCAGTTTATTAATGTAAACACGTGGCCCTGCGCTCGCACAAACCAGCGATGCGACTGTTTCAGAAAATTATAAATCCATTCTTTTCCAGCTGCAGCTCCAGCTTTCTTTTTAAAAACGCCACACTGGCAGAGAGCTCATTAGCTCACCCTGCAGTTATTTGGTGAGCTGTCGCTCATCACCCATTTCTCACTCAGTTAAATAAGGTTATTGTTGCTGATGCTCATTTAGTTCAAATGGGTGCTACTCTGAACAACAAGCCCGATTTTATCACCCACACATCACTCTCAGACACCACAAGCTGTTAAATGATGTTCTTCATGATGATGGTGTTTATATATGATGTCAGCATTGTGGTGCTGTGGGTGTGTGTGGGTGCGCACATGTGTTTGCGTGTGTCCTTACACACACACACACACACACACACGCACACACACACATACACACACACACATATGCTAAGGCACACATGCTGACTTTTACCCCTGATGTATTCCTGGTATATTGCTGACAGCCTGCAGTCTGAGGAATACATTCCTTTAATGATTGCTGGGTGTATACTGTATGTGTATGTGTGTATCAGCAGTGCCAACAACAGCCTCCTAACTGCTGACAGAACCGCATGCGAGAAGGTCAGAGCACAGAAATCCGACTGAAAAAGATGGAGTACACTAAACTGAATGAAGTAACACCAAGAACTCTGTAATTAACATTTTGGGTTTTGCTTCTGGAGCCATTAAACAATTAATATTTTCAAGTAATGGAAGTGAGAGTGTGTGTCTGTCTGGCAGCCTTTATATTACATTACATAACATCAATTAGGAATTATTCATAAAAGCACTTTTAAGTTTTTACAGTTAAGGTAATATTTAAAGTTATTTGAGGCATCTGTTAGCCAAAAGTGTACATTGAAGTGTAGAACGAGACAGTTGTTAAGTTCACTTTAACTAACACATCTATGAGCTTGTAGGCTTGCATGCTAATAAGATGGTAAAACCCTGCACAGTTGTCTGATACGATCGGTAATCTGTTAAATTGCTGGAGTATAACAGCATCAGTACATCCTTCATCTTAACAGACAAACAGAATATATAAAAGGAAACATCACAAAGTTATCTACTTCCAGGAACCTATGCTTGCCTATAGACGTGCAATTCTAGCAAACCCTGCTAGTCCTGCCAGTGTGCCAACACAATAAGAGGCTGCATTTGATCTTCTTTTTAAGGGGTCTTTTGTTGACCTGATTTCAGCCTAAATACACAGAGATGTTGGAAGTCTTCTAGTGCATAAACACTGTTCTGTTTATACAAGAGTTTGCATACACTCACGAGTTTACACACTTGGTGACACATAAGGCACCACAGTTGTGTATCTGGAGCATTGATTTGGGCACTCATGGCCCCTCGTGTAAAAGTGGAAAGTATAATTTAGGCGTCATCCCGAGTTTGGAGAGATCCTGTAAACTGTGTCACAGTTTGCAGATGGTAATAATTCTAAAAATAAAGCCGAATTAATCAAATACATAAAAGTCATCGATGCCCTCTGCATGACTGGTGACAGCAAAGACTTTGCACACTTCTTGTCATTTCTGTACTGCTGGTTTCCAAAACACAAAAGGCAAAAGTGCTATAAAAAGACATCAGTGCTGTTTGAAACTCTGTGAACACTGCCACAACGACAAGCAGCCGCGAAGAAGGAAGAAACATCCCAAACTCTTAATGACCCGAAACACAGAGACGAGCAAGGGGTAGAGTAAATAAAGTACAGAAGTGTGGGATGAAAAGGAGGTATCTCATTGGAAACGTGCATGTGTGTGCGCACATGTGTGTGTGTGTGTGTGTGTGTGTACTTAATCTATTCAGGATATGGAGATTACCATTAAATCGTCCGGCAGGGATTACACTCCCTTTCACTGAGCTGATTTGCAGGCCACACTTATAAATGGGGGTTAACAGCTTGTTATAAGACCCTCGATCATGTGTGTGTGTGTGTGTGTGTGTGTGTGTCCGTGTCCGTGTCCCATGTGTCAAGCTAATCTTCATTGCTCAGAGCGATGTGAAGGCCAAAGAATAGAAGCCGGCAGGGTGAACATCAGTGAAACAAAGACGTGACGAGAGATGGGAGGAGAGGGAGCAGAACAAAAGAAAACACACACACATAGAAAATTAGTTGGACACACTCAGCCAGGTCACATCAACAGCTCTGCAATGTCTGAATTAGAACGTATAACTTTGTTACTTCAAGCCTGCACTACTGAACATGTCTTCATCTTATAAAAGAACAGTTTTAAACTCACTCCTCTAAGCAAGTGTTTGGTCCTAAAAGGACTGCTTATTCCTCAGAGACACACGCACCTATATGTAATCATCTTACAAACAGTTCAGCAGTATTCATATCAATTTCATGTAGCTATGGTTACATGGGTAAAGCTTGTGCTTGTTCCACAGTTGCTGACGTGTGCGTTAGTGCGCGCAGCACTCCAACAGTAGTTTGCATTGTAAACAAATCTACAGGAATCACAGCTGAAAGTCATCTGCCGGGAAGCATCTATTTGCAGGCAAGCTGGATAAGAGAATATTGTTCTGTGTGGCCACTAATCGACTGGCCGAGCTGGACACCAAGAGCCAATAATCTAGAAGGACCGACTGATTATTGTTTGCCCTTTTATAACCTTTATAATTAATCTGCTGGAAGAAGGGAGGAGGGTTCTGTTTAGATGTACTGCTACAAGTAGAGAGGAAAGACCCCCTCCCCTGTTTACTTAGACACACATTTCCTTGCACTTATAAAAGAAAGGCTAACAGGGGGAGTGCGTAGAGGAATTGCTGATGTGTATCAGCGGCAGCGAGTCAACAACACCGCTGACCTGCCGATGATGCTGTTTGAACTGTTTACAGATCAAAGAGGAGAAGAGCGAGAAGGTTTAAGTCAACACTCGAACTGACTGGAAAATCCGAGCGTGCGTATTTGTAACGCAGCTCTCCATCTCAACATAAGCCGCTACCCCGATTTTCAGTTTGATCGAAAAACAAGAGCCAAACCCTGAGAACCAAAGTTATAGAAGCCTAAGCACGCCTCCGACCGCTCCTCCAGTTTGCGAAAATGTTAAGTCTTTCATCCAAAACTGTCTTTCTGTCCTTTTCATAAAGCAAAGCACATCTGGGTTCACATCTGTGCTCTGACTCAGACATCACCTGGCAAACACATGCTGCTGCTTCATGCTCGATAACAGAGGAAAACAGAGTTTCCACTTAGCTTTCTCATGCTGAACTGTTGATGGAAAAAGCAAACTTTAATAGTCGCACTGCTGCCAACAAATAAAAAAAAGCATAAAGTCAATCAAATAGGAAATGATACAGGCAAGGCTCGCTGCAAAATGAAAAAACAAAACAAAACATAAAAGGATTATATAAACATGTATTATTGATGGTCCATTCAAAGTAACACATCCTTCAGGATCTAAAATAATTAAGAAACTACTGCCACCATCTAGATTGTTCCTATTAGATTTGCATCACTCACAACATCAAAATATCAAAATCCCCAAATTATCAAAACATTCATCCGAGCTTGAATTGAGTTTATAGAAATGTAAACGGTGAACAGCTGATCATAATCAGCAAACTTTTGCCACGTGGGACTAAATCTGGACATGCAACACTGCCGTTTTGGGCCTTCACACGTCTTTATTCACGCACAGAAGCTCAAGCAAAACTGAAAAAAAGCTCAAGTTTTTCTTTCAGGCACACAGATGTCAAATTCACAATGAGCATCATAAGTGACGTGTGATCGTGACATACGCTTGTTTAACAGCAAACAACAGAAATAGGGAATGTATCGCATTATTGGACGAGGAGTCAAGCAGTAGCTTCCTTGTGTTTTGTGGTTTTGTGAGAAGGGTCCTAAGCAACCGTATCTGATATGAGCAGAGTAAAATAAAAATGTGATAAAGTGACTTTTTGTTTATAAAATAAAGATGTAAGTTGTGACCTCACCGTCCAAAATCGCTGCGATAACACTGGAAAATTCTCTTTGTTCTTTTTTTTTTTTAGCCTTCAAATTTGTAAACACACACACGCCCTCACGCACACACACACACACACCTAACACTGATCATAAATAAATGCATAACGAATGAAGTCATCATTTATACACACACACTCACTTACAGCCGCCTTTATTTCACACACACAAAGAATCACGCATGCTCACACTACACTATGACCTCATCCCCCACATCATCCCTCCTCCATCCCATCCCATCCCATCACACACACACACCCTCATGCACACACACACACCCTCATACACAGAAAGGGTCAATCCATTAAGACGCAACAGCAGCTGATCCCTTCCTTTATTTTCCGCTTGTTTCATTTCACTGTCTGAGCTAAATGTAAATATATCAAAGAGAGTGCTTAGGATATCAGGATTAGCAGCTGAGTTGGTCTGAACCTGAATATGTAATCACTAACATGATGTCAAACAGTTTCATAAAGTGTGATGTTGTTTTTGCTTTATTACAGCACAAACTGTGAGCGGGGGGATAACAGACCGGATAGATTAAAGGCACCACGAGCTTCAAAAACAATACATCTTATCACACTGAATCATTTATAATACTGTTATGACTTCAAGAAGCCCCAAACACATTTTTATCAGAATCTCATCCCAGAGCACATAAATTAACCAAAATCACCAAAGTGCTGCAACAGCGGAGCAACCACCACCTACAACGCCGAGACATCCAGCGTGTTCCCTTTCTGCTTTTACTGTGCTGACAGGCGGAGGGAAACTTTTCATTTTCCTGTTTCTACTTTGGTTTTTTCAATGCACCAGTTATATCGAATGACTGTTTTCAGCTCTTTTTGGGTTGTTGTCAGTATCACCCTTCTGCTCGTTGGCTGTAACTTGACTATTTCTGCTTTGGGATGGGTTTCGAATAAAACAAAGCACAGATATTTAGTGCCATAAACACCAACTCCATATTAAGGGTTTTAATGATGGGTGTGGAGGGCACAGGTGGTGAGTTCCTTTGAGATCGGTGACTCACATTATTTTCCCAAACGATTCAGAGAGCCCTGGTGCCCACGGGGGTTTGTTAGGGTTCTTCGCTCAGCTTTTATTTTTCCCCCGTTACTCCTCTGTGTTCAGGTACTGTGTACGAGAAGGCTTCAGGATCTCAACACACACGAAAAAGATATTTTAAACCTCACCCTGGGTGAATGAAGAGCTTTCTTAATGCTGCAGTACTTGCATCCCTGCTACAGATGTGTCCATGTAAATTCAGCCACGGGTTTTTTGAGGAAACACATAGATTTTTTCTTATTGCCAAAGTATATTAAATACATTTTATATGTGACTGGGAGTGCTGGAGCTCTGATAGATTAATTTTTTTGTACATTCAGCACCTGTTAAGATTTTTTTCATTTTGCATTTACACAGTAGAGATTTGCCTTTTAACACAGATCAGATTAAGGCATTAAAAACAAATATTAATACTTTTTTGCTGATTATTTAATGGTAATAAAAACACCTGAAAGTAGTCTATCCACACTGCACTGATTTAGTGTTTCTCCGTTTTACATGGCAGCACATTAGCTACTACAGGTTTAATGTTAGAGGAGAGTTTATGTTGTGAAAGTTTTTCACTAGAAAGCCATCAGAGAGGATACATGTATGAGATTGTGCGTGTGTGTGTGTGTGCATTTATGAGTCCAGGGAAGCTGCTACTGTTGTCACACTTTTCCTTTTCTTCGCTGGGGTCTCTCTCTCTGTTTTTTTTACCTCCAGAGGTTTTTGTATTTTGAGGTAGTCACTGATCTCATTGGCCTTGCTGGAAAAGCCAGGCGGGTGTACGCATGACTCATACATGCCTGTGTGTGTTTGAGTGTGTGTGTGTGGTTTCCAGACCAGGCCGATAAAATCCTCTCTATATTACAAAGTCTTGGGGGTAAAAGAGAAACACTCTGTTTCTCCACTTTCCTGTGTCCTGCAGTTCATCCCTGAATAATTCAGATGTCTTCCCTCTTTCCCTCACTTGCACTCAGACACACACACACATCATGTCTTCAGTTGGCATCAAAGTTAATTTTCCTTTGATCTGGATGGAAACAGAGGTCATGTATGAATCTGAAAATCCATCTTGGGTCATAATTTTGGCTCCAAGCCGTTTTCTCTGTAACTCCTTGTAGTACTGCCACACTGGTCTACACTGGTAAGACTCAGTTTTTTAAAGTAGGACTGATTGATTTAATGATTATATTCACTGATTAACTGATCTATACATAAAAGAGCAAAAAAATATGCGGTTATTTTTTTAAGTTTCAGTGTTTGATGATTAATCAGACCAACAGCCCCAAGCTGAAAAACTTATATTAACATAAAACAGCGAAAATAAGCCCATTTTCCAAAACCTTACCACTGGTACTGTCCCAGTATGTAAGCACATCATTAAAACATCTGTAAACTTATTTGACACATTTTAAAAATAAGAGCTGAAGAGACTTTCCTCTAATTCTACATGTTTTCTCAGACATAAATTGCCCGTCTCTCCCCTGTCCTTGGCCCTCTACATGCACATGTATATATGGATTGGGTACACATGTACACACACACACACACACACACACACACACTGCAGCACTTGTCTATTCCCCCAGGTATTCCTGGAAACATTGTGGATTAAAATAGCTGGCGACCCACATATCCCCTTATAGCAAGCATTGCAGTGTTTCACCAGACAACACAACTATTTGTCCACTTAAAGCAGCACAGCTGGCCCGATTCAACGCCCGCTATTTTTAACGAACACTGAAAAATGGTGTTGCTCAAACACTATTATGAATAGATTTACTTTTGATATTTGCTGAATTCACATTGGTTGGTATGTGGAGATTTAGGCCTTAAAGACACAGACATGGAGACTGGTCTGTAACACCTTGGCAACTTCTGTGTGCTAAGGGGAAATTCTCCACAACTGCTTGGCAAATTGTTGCTGGAGGTTGCTAGCAGTCACTAGCATGAAACTGGTTGGAGGTTTACAGTGCTGCATGAAAAAACAACCCCCTTTTTGATTGCTTTGGTTGCTAGCAGGCTGCTAATTTGAGTGAATCTTTCTGGCAAATAGTTTTACTTGTGCTGTTTGGCTAAATGTGCAAATTTGTATTTTTTTTCTCTTCCAGCATTATTTATATGTTAGCACTAATTAGCAGATCAGACAACGCATCCATACAGTCTATGGATGTGCCTTGTTACCCAAGCATGCTTGCATTTGTTGATAATACACAAACTTCACAAACAAATGGGCTGACATCACCGAGTCTTTGCCCATCGTTTATATGCAGTCTATGATAGTCTATGATTAAGCTTTGCTAACTGAACCAGTCAGTTATATTTTAGTCCCAAACTGAAACATTATCATTCAAAACATGATTACGTGGTAACGATAAGAAGTAGATCAACTTAATGACTCAGACATTTTACATTGATGGTGTCGTAGTAGTTATTCGAGAAGATGCAAACGTGAAAAAGCCAACACGGCTGTTTTAAAATGAAACCGAAATGATGTATTCATAGTTTTCTTTATTTAGTTTTATTTACCTGTAATTTAAAGTCAAATCAGGTAGAGGGAGAACGAGACCGGGTTTATCTTTACTGCAGCACAACAAGACTGCTGGCAACATGAGATGTGAAACCCCTATCTTCACTTTGTGAAACGATGGTCTGCGTTTCTTCTTCACTGTACTCAAAGTTAAAGGAAATCTCAATGCTACAACACACAGTTCGACACAGTCGACGTGTTTCCAGCTCTGTGGGAACAGTTCAGTCAGCTTTGTGTAGCTCTGGTGCATCTATTGTTTCTGAGTTGTCTTACCTCCCACCACACCCCCCACACCCCCACCCCTAACCCAAGACAAAGAGTACAGTCGTGAAGAAAAACAAGACAAATTCCCAAGGTCATCCTCCTCCACTGCATCTGACCCATTTACTGTCCCGCTCTGCGCACTCACTCACACACCAATCATGCATGCATAAAGGCGCACTGAGAGCCTGGCACGATCCGTCCCCACTTCAACTCTGTCTCAGCCTCAACACAGACATCACAGTCATACCTACACACACACATACACACACACACACAAAGCTGTGCTGGTATACTTTATTATGGCCTGAAATCCCTAATGAAAACACACTTCATACAGACACATTTTAACAATGGCTTTAAGTGGGGTTTGCTAATTATTCAATATTTTAGTTGTTTTTTTTAAATCTACAAATCTAAATCTAAATCTAAATAACAGTTCTATTCAGATTATGTTCAAATATATGTTGTTAATTTGTACTAAAAATTGCCCTGCTATAAATGTGCCATTCATATACAGTGGTCCCTCACTATAACACGGGTTACCTTTCGCGGCCTCGCTGTTTCGCGGATTTTTTTTGTGTGCAATTTTGCATGCTTTCTTTTTTTTTTACAGCGCATTGTGTTCTGCGTCCTGATTGGCTGTAGACCATTGTCAATCAATCTCGTGCCGTGTCTCCTGTACAGTACAGAATGTGTTCAAATTTACATAAATCTTCGATCGCTAGCAGTGTGACTCTGAAGTGCTGTACTGTATGTTTGTACGTTTTCTCCCCAACAAA
>VUQG01022295.1:29878-41681 GCA_015106755.1 Etia nguti | reverse complement strand
CAGAACCACTGAAAATACTAGATGGCAGTATATTTGCTTTAGAGATGAGCAGTGCCAAAACCAAACTAATTTCTAATGCTGCCTAGTTTTCCTCCTTCAGTGACAGACTGCTGCATCCTCGATGCATGAAGGAGCGTTTCCGCAGGTCCTTCCTCCCTGCAGCTGTCAGACTGTACAATCAAAACTGCTCCCAACAAACATAGAGGTTTACATCAGTGCTGTAACTTGCACTGTTTTATCAACCGATTCACACTATAACCAGGGTTTCCCTCTTATCTGTATTTCAGTTTATTTAATTTAATAACTGTACAGTACTCTGTTTTTGGTAACCATTGTCCTTGATGTAAATATGTAAAAATTATGTATGTTTCTGTTCTGTGTCCTGTGTACTGTTTGTTTGTATATGTGTCTTTCTTGCTGCTGTTACACCCAAATTTACCCTTGTGGGACAATTAAAGGATTATTCTTCTTCTAATCAATAAGCACACTTTTCTAACATTTAACCAGCTCAGTAGGTTACTATCATCCAAGATATTCAGTAAGAATATATGATACAGGAGACACAAGAATAAGTGGAAGTAAAACTCTAGTGGTAATAGTCAAGGTAAGCTAGCAAATGGAGCCAAAGGTTGAGTTCTAATAACAGTTAAGTACAAAGGATGGGTCCTGAAATGTCACAACTGAGCTTTGGTTTGAACTCCAGCTTTCAAATGTTTAAACCCACCACCCATTACTTCTGCTCAGCAGGTCTTAGTGGGCAGCATTCAATGAAGAGATAACTTGCTAGTGATAGGAGGAGGAAGCAATGTACTGGTAATATGTACTGGTAAAAAATAATAATGGCCACTCTGTGGGCTGAGAACCCTTGAAACAGGAGTGTCTACACTCTCTTTACACTCAGCCTCATCTGTCTTATTCTTAAAATCCAACTTAACCATCACCAAATAGTGATGCCAGTCCAAAAGGCACAGTCCCAGTCTACCAGACTGTCAGTCCTTCCATGGTTATGCACAATGACTTCTCTGCAACTCTTAGCAGCTTTCTCTGCATAGCTTTGCAAAGACGTATGTCTCAGCAAACACAATTGCTTCTCAAAGATGGAAAAGTTTGTGAAAGGAAAGAAGAATAAAAGGAAGAGAGGAAAGGAAGCAGGCCATAAAGGATGTAGGGAGGGAAAAAAGAATCCAGTTAATTGGAGGGAGGGAGCGAAAAAGTGGGAAAAACAAGCTCCTCATTAAGTGAAGGCAGAGAAAGTAACACCACAGCTCTTTCAGCGGTGTTTTGGTGTGCGTTTCCGTGTGTAAACGTGTGCATATCTCTGCAGCTGCATGCCTGATGTTACGTGTATTTGGTCACAGCCTGAAGGCATGACTGGGAGAGTGACTAATTGTGCCGTCTGCTTAGCATAACACGCATACATGCACACACAACGAGATTATGCAATCGCCATCAGGATAATCTCTGTGGCCTGGTATTTTTCCCCCCAGAGGATGACTATCGACACGTCTAGATTACTCGCTTGTCTGAAAATCCTTCTCTCTTTTTCCCTAATCCCTGACCTCTACTTACATTACACCATCCATCCGTGTATGCATGCCTTCTCAGTCCGTTCCCATGCTCATCCAGCTCAGAATAACTAACTTGACACTTAGTGTAAAATTTCTGTTTCATCCACCACGGGCAAACTATTTGTTCAGTAAGGTGTTAACTCACAGCTGTCATCTTGTAGTGCAATATTCAAAAGAACTTTGATGTAGCCTCTTTTCTTTTGTTTTCTGTTGCAACAGCTTAGTTTCATTATGGGGATCAATTACAGTGTTATCTTACCTCTGATGTCACAAATAAAAGGTTTATGTAGTTTGCTGACTCCTCTGTTTGATGTGGAGTGAAACTCTTTTATCATTAGTCAGATTTGGAGGGAAAGGAGTAATATCTGACTACTATCGATTTCAGGGGCTGAAGGAAAAGCATGATACGTAGCAGAAGTACACATGAACTGTATTCCTAAAATAAAAAAGATCGGGGGTTTTTAATCAGGTAAGCCTCTGAAAATATTTCTGAATTGCTGAGTTTGATGTATTGATGTCTGTTTTGATCTTGCATTTTTCACATCAAGGTCATTTCCTACAACACCATCACCTACATCTCCTGCCTTCACACTGTTACCTTTCTGTTCCACCTATTTTCTAAAGAAATTAGCAAAACAGTGATGGTCCTGGTTATGTGACATTGGTGGGGTTAGGGGTTGGAATTAGCTATTGGGACCTATATTTTTATCAGCTGATGATCTAGGGGTTAAGAATTAACATCAATTGAGTTGTTATGCTTAAAGTTGTAATATTTGAAGTTTGCCTTTAGGGTGGGTTTAGAGAAAAGGCTATGTAATCGTCAAATAAAGTACACTAATTAACATTACACTTAGCCAGAACTGGACTTTACAGTACCCACAGCATGGTTGCTCTTTTTATACCAGCATACTGCTTGTTCTTCTCACACTTATCAACCTTTGTGTCATGAGTCAGCAAAAAATGTTCTCAGCATAGGTTGGATGGTCAAGGTGTTCATTGGAAAGCTTCACAATTAATCTAATTTTAATCTGAATCACAAATTGCACCATGACACTACTTGTTACATTACTTTTGTGTTACTCTGTAAACTCAGCATCTTATAATTATCAGTGAACTGTATAAACCTGAAGGTGCAGTCCCACACACTAACACAAATCTCCACCCTAATGACGACACATAAGATTTTTCTTTCAGTACTACATACAAACTCAAAGCCGACAACACAAAGCAAAGATGAAAACCAGCACAAAGAGACTTCAAAGCGACTGCCATGATTCTACTTTAGAAACATGAACACTGACTGCTCATCACTGCATTCGTTACCTGTGGGGGATCAGGGTCTGGCTGCCGGGCTGGGGTCTGCATTCACTCAGCTTTATCATCACTCTGGGTTCTTGGCTAGCTTTGTGTTAGCATGCTGCCTGTGCAGATGTTTGCAAAAAGGCAAAGTTGTGTTAATAGTATAATATGTTGTTGTTTCTGTCCTACTGGCAATTTAATCTTTAAAATCACACTCTTTTTCTTTTGTGGAATAAAAATATTAGGAATATCTGTATCTCTACTCCTGAAAACTTGAAGACCACATCAGTATTTTTGCAATTTTGTAATCCCTGCACAGGAACTAAAATTAGCTGAGCAAATGCGCAACTTTTTTTTTCATTCTATCTGGCTGTTGTGTCGACAATTGAAGAGCCTTTATAACACAAGCAACAACATAATCGTAACTGTAATGTGATTACTGAATAACTGTACAATAATGACATATGCAAAAGTGACAAATTCAATTTATTTTTATTTAAAAAACCCTCGTTTTTAGAGTGAGCTCAGCTAGCTCAAAGTTAGAGAAGGGTTTATTGCAAATCGATCTGAATGATCACCTTTCTCCTGTGATGAAATGCTCCTTCCAGGTGGGAGCGGTCTGATCGAGGATGTCCCCATCCTTGGGGCAAAAAAGGGTCACTGGGTAAATATGCTATCATCTTAACAGTCACAAGATCTTAACCCAACGGAAAACATATGAGAGATTTTGTGCCACATATTAGACAGCACTCTCTATCAACAAAAGGTGGTTAAGGTTGGGGTAAGGGTTACTGTGTGTGTGTGAGTGTGCATGTGCTGTCCTTGAGGTGTGAGATAAAAGAGTGTCAGCCACAGTTCAGGTAACACTGAAGAACAGAGCAACAAGGGAAAATCAAAACACTGACAGGTGGTCCCACACACAGAGCGGGCAGTTTACTGTGGAAGAGTTAGCACCGACAATTGCAAACTGCAAAGCAGTGCAGATGAGATAGATTTGAGGAGGTGACAGACTGGACAGGAACAAACAGGAGGTACAAAAAGAGTTCAGTTACTAAATGCACCTATTCCTCTCTCTGCTAGTGCTGTGCGATACTGCAAATGTCAGTATCGATCCTATGCAAGTAAATACGGGGCTAGTACTGATACTTTTGAACTTATAAAGGCAGCGTATGTAGGGCAGTGTGGAATGGCTTATGAGATGAGTCATCAGCTTATAAAACCCCTCAGATTTTCATGTATTTTGAAACTTTTGAACTTTTCTCTAAAGCACTTTGGGTCAACTGATGTTGTTTAAATGTGCTATAAAAAGAGCTGACAATCAACACACAGTGATTCAGACATTTTTATACTTCATGTTTGAGGTAGATTTCTTTCATTTACAGTAAAATAACTGATTTAACACAATTCAGTGGTCTGAATTTGAATGAATATAGCCTATAGGTAATACGTCTGCCAAAGTAAGCTAGGATGATACTTTATCCTTATCAATAGTTAATGTTAAAGTGTGATTGCGTGAGAGGAGCTGGGTTTCCACACATGTCTCCTTAAGACTAAGATGACAGAAACAAACTAAAGTATCAGTCCTATTATGCTGGTATCTATCTGATACCAATACCAGCATTTGGATCAATACAGCCGTTCCTGTCTAGAGCTCAGTCTTTCCTCTCAAGACGGGAGGCGTAAAGGAGTCATGGCAACAGACATTTAACAAAATAAGCCTCGTCTTCTTGTGAGCTGTCATTTTAAAGAGGCAAATTTGGGGGTGGGGCACTGCTACATCATTCTGTTCCAGCTGCTACAGCTGTGCTTTGCAATCTTTGTCAGATGAGCAGAAATAACTTTTATGATCACGAATGTGGATGATAGACCACCTATGCTAATGCGTTCTGCCTCATTGCTCCTCCAACCAACCTTCTCTGTCCGGTGCTCTAGATTTAAAGTGAGACATCCTTCAAGATGTCATGCTGTCATGCACTTCTTCAGATCAGACGTGAAAGGGAGGACAGGATGTTAGCTGACATTTTTTCTTTTATAAGGAAATAAATGTCAGCCGTGTTCTACATTCAAGTTAGTGCAATGTGCAATGGGATTCTCACAGAGTGACTCCTGCAATGAGCAACATGAATGCTTCAGAAAATGCTGATAGTCTAAGGTTTGTGATAATGAATCAAAACACTGAAGGCTGTTTCCATGGCTTTGACTGTGTGGTTTTTTTTAATCCCATTTAAAGTTGTAATTTAAAGAGACTAAATGAAGGAATTGTTAAAAGTGGTTTCAAGATAATGAAAGTCAGCCAAATATTTTAAGTAGCAGTAAAACGTGAACAATGTTTGGAGGTCATGGAAAAATCAAACTCTCTCTGAGGTCGTGACCCAGGCAAACATGAATGTCTGGCCCTTGCTTCACACTCTACATCTGGTGGATTTGTTCTCGTAAATCACTTCCCCTCACACACTCAGACACTCGCGCCCTCTCATAGTCTCCCTCCATCAGTCGTGGCCTTTCATGTATCAATGGCTCCATTGATAGGCCTGCATGAGTCTCTCTGGGTGGATCCTGCTTCTGGGATTTTAGGCCTCTGTTAGACATCGTTACCTAATGTTTCCACACACAGACAACCACTGTCACTCTGCTGATCTACCAAAATCAACGATTGCTCTTTACAGTCACTGGGTTTAATGCAAGTGCACACTTTTTAGGTTCAAAAGATAAAACCAAGTCATAAAACCTGCAGTTCCTTAAAAGGCCACATGAGGTTTGAGTCAGTCCCTTTGGACTCCTTTGTTAAAATGCCAAACTCTACAGTAGAAATGAACACATTTCCTCACAAATTTAAATATTAAAAGTTATACACAAAAATAGCATGAATCGCATGAAGTCTTTGCTCCAGTTTGGGAAGTGACATTGTCGTATTTTTCTTTTAAATTACTTTGCACTCATTAGTAGCTATCTCTATGTACATCCACACAGTTTATTAGTGTACCTGGCTATCCAAGCTAGCTAGCATTTACTGATAACTTAATACTCCACCTTCATTCATATATGGTCATTTCTGCCACCAAAAAACTAAAATGTTAATAGACAAAATACTAAACTTTGGTCTACAAACAAATGGGTAATGACATCATGGTGGTTACTTTCATCCTTTATATACAGTTAATAACTGAATGTTTTGATACAGTTGGGCAATTAGTAAATCTGCAAACATTATTACAAGAATCACAAACAATGAATGCATATGTTTATGATTCTTTATGATGAGCCTTTTGATTTTTTTTTTTTTTTTGATTGCAAATGATTCCTATAAATACAAACAGTGTTGCTGTTCTACCCCTTTATTGGGCAGGCTGTGGCAGAACTCCAGACATGAGCTCATAAGGAGACTCCCTTTGTTGTGGTGGGGAGGTGAGAGGTGAAGATTTGTGGTGTCTGCAGCACCCAGGTGGAGATGCACAGCTTAATAACTTGTATACTGTCGTGATGCTCAGAAACACACCCACCGGGGTCTATGCATGCATGCACTTGCACATGTGCATTCGTCCGCAGACTACTACTTCATGCGTGCACAGGTAACTCACACACAGTGGAAAAGAGCAAGAAAGTTTGGTGAGCGCACCCGTGACCCGAATCCTGACCATTCAAAAGGAATGTGTGTCGTGAATAGACAATATTTTCCACTTTCCCAAACACACATTCAGCAAAAGCCCCAAAAACCTGCAGCTGCCCAGTTTCCAACAGCAGCGGCTTGTGGTGTTCGCAGGTAAATTCCAGGTAGAATCCAATTTATACTCCCTCGAGTCATTATGGTTAAAAAAAATAAATAAATCGTCTCCTCTTAGTCACACACTCTCTCATGCAATCATCAGACATATGTCAAATTTTCCCTGGGCATTGTCTCAACACATTTTACAACCCACTCTTCCCCTTGATGTTTCTAAATCACTGTCTCTGTGTATGTTTACTGACGCGGTTGTGTCTGTCATTAGGGTACATGTTGCGCCAGCTATTCGTAGATTAGAAGAGGCTTATTGTGATGCACCCCGTGTTTCTTGTTCACACCCCGTCTTTAGTTGCAGTGATTCATGGAGTTGTGCAAGTATGAATCTGAAGGTGACTTTTACCTTTACTGTATACAGGAGGTGACTGACAGGCTTATGCAGCGTGCAGTTTTCTTTTTCCTCTTTTATCTAAAAGTCAATCTTGCAGAAGAAGAACTCTGAAAGAAACTAATGATACCCTACGAAACAAGAGAAGTAATGCAAACCCAATGCCAAATAGGCTGGGCATACTGTGAGCTAATATTTGCCCTAAAATGGTACATCTTCTCAGTTTACAAATTTGATATTCTTTGTGCGTTCTATTGTGAATAAAATATGGGTTTATGAGTTTTACATGTAATTGCCTTTTCCTTTTTCCTTTCTCTGTATTTTCCATTTTTCACCTTCTTTTTTTCATGAAAAAACACTCAAAAAAATTCATTAGCTCTAAATGATGATTTACTGTGACATTGATGGTGCAATTACTTAAATGTTTAAGCCATTCTTGACGGCGTAGCTTGCAGATATATACGTGCAGCGGCTTGTAAAATAAGTCAAACTGAGAGGAAACGCTTACACCTTCTCCCTCAGTTTAAAAAAAAAAATCTGAAGCTAATTATTTTCACAGTCAGTGACTTTGAAATAACACTGAGGTGACCTGTACTTGTCTTCCGGTCTACTCATCCCGAGGACAATCTGAGGAAGCGGAGATGGTGTTTCTTAATGGGGTAGGTCCAAACAAATAACAGCACTGATCTCCTTTTAAGGATTCTTTCCTCTTACTGCCTGAAACCCTGTGTGCCACTTTTCTGTCCCAGTCTGTCCACTACCTGTGACGTCGGTGATAAAGAAAATTCCCCACTGGTGAGATAGCAGGGAGGCTCCGGTTAATAAGTGACAGTATCTGGAAAGGACTTACTGGCCCCCTGTAACACAAAAACACACAAACAGACAGTGTCTCGTTTTTCTCATTCTCTGAAGTCTGCCTTACTTAGACACATAAAATCACACACATAACAGTGAGTAATGTCTTTCCTCATTGCTCATTAGACCATTTTAACACAGTAAAGGTAACACTGACACATGCGTAAAGACCATCATAAAGTTGTGTGTCATACAAGTTTCACTCAGCAGACTGGGGTTAGACTCCATTGGCTTTTTTTTGGTTGTTTTTCCTCCTAGTTTCAAACTTTTTATTTTCACTCTGTATTTACTTCATTCGCTGCTTTGTTTAGGAACCAAAATGACTTAGCTGGGTGAACGGGAAGGTCATAGTTTGAGCTAGCATAGAACTTTTCACTATGTTAACCACATTAAAAGCCTACCAGAAGTATTGAATCCAACACCGTCTACATGTATCATGGTCCTAGGGTTTTGTGTTGTTTTCTTTACCTCCGCTAAGGGACCTGTGTTTTTGGTAGCACTTGCATGACGATAGCTTGAAAAGTTCAAATCTGATCAAACTTTGTAGGGGTCATGTTAACAATCCATAGAAATTTGGATTACCAGGTCTGACCAAGGTCACTTTATTGGTCAAAAATTGATCAATTAGAAACTGTGATTCTTACAAGTGCGGTGTGTGTTGGGAACATTTAGAAAGAACTGTATGAAGATTTAAAATAACACATTTGACCTTTGACCTCTCCTTTGAGGCCAGTAGCTTGATCTGAAGGTTAAATGATGATAATGCTATTTAGAAATTAAAGCTATTCACTGTCTGTTTCTTTCTGCCGCTGTTAGTCTTTATAGCATAGAGATATGGGGATTCCAAATATCACGTTACCTTTGACCTTTTTCCTCTTCTTCAAGGTCAATTTCATAAAATGTCTTTTAAATTTAAAACTTTGCTTAAAATTTTACTGCCTTTGTTTGTGTTGGCAAAATTTATAGTGTTATATGGGGATTCTATTGACCTTTGACCTCACTTTTACATTTCTCATCTGCCTTTTTTTCAAGTTGAGTCCAAAATGCTTTATATCTTTAAAGAAAGTATAGTCAACAGAAAGGGAATGAGCTGCTAGCTGGTTAGAAATAGTATAGAAATTGCATAATATCGTATAAAAAGCTCAACTTTTTCATGTCCAGTTATTTACCGCTTTTTCTGTGTTTGCTTTTTTAGGGCTCAGTTTGGTTTTTTAACTTATATTATAAGCTTTTTTAAACCATTTGTGTGCTTCTTCTTGTTATTCAGTAGAGCTCCTTGTCATCTCTTTTTTGGCTAGGGAAATGCCCAAAATTGATTTTTAGATTTCGAATAGTCCACTAAAGAAAAACTATACAAATAAAGTAAAGATGCTCTGTAAAAGCAACTCTGAGGAACTTATCTGATCCATTTTTGATATAAAAGCCCAGATTATTTCAGGTCAACCCGAAAACAAGAGAACTTGTTAATCCTGTACCATCCATCTGTCCCCAGATGGAAAGTAAGTCCTTTACCTTAACACTGCTCCTCCTCCTCCTTCTCTTCCCTGGCCGTCATTACTCTCAGACTTGTCTGACTCACCTTGATGACATCACCGCAGTGATGTCAGTGTCCTGCTAGGCTGGGAGCGGATTAAATCGGTGGCCTGTGGCTGTCGCACAGGTCTCAGGGTAGCTTAAGTGTGACTACATGCGGTCACTCTGTGAGGCTCAGCAGATTAAAATGTGTGCCACGCTGCTGGTGATGTCATGAATTTGAGCCCTGTACCTGACCCACACTGCCTAATATCCTTTTTCTTTACTTTTCAAACAGTTTCCAAAGTCATCTGTTAAAAAAAACCAACAACAAAAAACGGATTTTTAAGAAAACATCTTATTTAAAGTCTTTCATATGAAAATGAGGGTTAATGTTATTTTACTGTTTTACATTACTGTGTGTCGCAATTACATAATGTGCTGTCAACACTTTTAATATGAACAACTTCAAATGAAAACACACAGCGGGGTAAACACCCACTATGTGTAAGTGAGTTGTTTTTGGGTATGGGGTGGGGAGAAGGGATCCCTTTAAGTGAGAACTGCTTGTTGGCTGCTATGAAAAGAAAATCCATCCTGTTTTTGCACATTCCAAAAATTCCAAAGGTCATACTTGGTCATTACGCTCACAGAAAAACAGGTCGGGAGATGGAAATGCCCCTTGGTTTTCTCAGGGAAGACCATACAGGGAGGGAAAAAAAAATGAAGAAAATAGCAGACGCTAACATGGCAACACTAGCAACAATGCATCGGATTTTTCTTTTTATGTTTCGTTGTTTGTTCCATTAGGGAAACTCCACCGATGTTTCATGGTCATCATCACGGGCGCAGGAGATGAAGCAGTTTCGGCAAGTCATGGGACAGGACAGGAAAAAATATTGCTATCATGTTAATTTATCATTGTGTTTATTTCTGATAGCTTTCCATGCAAGTGCAGTTGTCGGCTGCTTTTAATTCCTCTGATAATGAAGTAAACATAACTTCAAAGAGAACATCACTGTTTGGCTGAATTCTGGATAATTTTTCTAAATTGGACTTTGTTTTTCATATGTGCTACAAAAAAAACCGGCTAAAAAAAGTCTGTCGAGAAGTTTATATTCTCTTAATCATACGTTTGCAGTGAGTGCTGCAAATTCTTACTCCAGCATTGCAAACACTGCCACACAGGTGGGATCCAAAGAGGTCTAGACTCAATCCCAAATCTAACCATCTAAATTTAAGTGTCTCACCAGACTCTGTGCCATGAAATATTTACTGAATGTGACCCAGAATAAATGGAGCAAAGCCAGTGAGCCAGTTCAGGCAGACAGTGAGCTGCAGACACTCACATGACTGTTCCACTGCAACGTACATCCAAAGCACATTTTCAGCAAAGGTGTCCTCAATCAGCTGTGCTTTGACACTGCTGGGTACAAGCTGCAGTCCCTCTTCAGTTCGCCTTCAATTTCAAAATGATGCCCCACTCCCTTACTGCTTATAGGCAGGTTTCTAAATCCTCTTGATTTGTAGGTGTGCTGTCCTGTGCCAAACTGCAACGCAGCATCAGATATCATTCAGGGTGCTAAGATGCCTCCTAAAGGGGCCTCAAGTGAGGTGTTTCAGGTGAGTCCAGCTTGGAAGAGGCCTCAACACAGACCCAGGACATGCTGTAGAGATTATGAATATTTTGGTAATTGCGCCTGAAAGACCAGGAGGGAGTGCAAGGAGAGAGGGAGGTCTGGGCATCACTGTATAGGTGCCAGAAGAGATGGATATCAAACGCACTGCAGAAATAGATATTTTGCCACTGGATTGAAGGTATAACAAGTCCACAAATGTGTGTATTAAATTTCATGTTTTGGTAAAAATAGCAGTTATCACACGCAACATGTAATCAGCATCACAATACTGAGTACAGTCTGTGCATCCAATACCCTGTAATGGATTTAATGCCCGGATCTAGATAAGAAGTTGCGGTGATGACTCAGACTTTGTGTGTGTGTGTTTGTGTGTGTCACTGTCTATAGGTGTGCCTCAAGTCTGTTTAAAGATTTCACTCTCTCTTTCCCTTTTTGGCTCTGCCTATGTGACACCCCCTCCCAGATCTTCCCTCCACCATGTCCCCCTTTTTCTCGTAGTCATCCCTCTATCACTCTCGTGCTCTAAAAAACAAACCCACCCTACACACACACACACACACACACACACACACACACACACACGTCTGGGCTGAAGTCACTGAGTTGGAATGCAATCAGAAATAGAGTGAGTGAAATGTGTGTGTGTGTTTCTGTGTGTGTGCGCCCATGACGTCAGCTGTTTGTTTGCGTACTGTGGTTGTGTCTGGGGCACCAGCTTGGTAGATAAGCAGGGTGGGAGTCTGTGTGTGTGTGTGTGTGTGTGTGTGTGTGTGTGTGTGTGTTTGGGGGTTTTTTTTTTATCTATTATGATACCATGTTGAAT
>VUQG01022295.1:0-21112 GCA_015106755.1 Etia nguti | reverse complement strand
GTCTTGAATCAACAGACAAGCAGAGGGTGACAAAACTAGAGGAAAAGTATGTAAAGAATTTGTGTGGTGTTGTTGAGCATGTGTGCTGGACAAAGTTTGTTTGTAAAGCATGGTCATGATCTGTAAGTGATAAATTAAAAATCTACCCATTTTTTTTAAAGCGAGGGTTTCGGCGTGCATGTGTTCTCGTGCATCAGCTTCCTGTCTTTTAGATGCGCAGACGCAGCTTCCCTTTTTGTCATCTTCTGCCGCTCATTTGAGTTGCACAAGTCAGCGGTGTTCGCATCCCCGGCTAATGACATCAAGGCTTTTATTGGATGTCAGCTCTGATTGCGTTAAAACTTCTGAGACAGGAAGGCTGCTTTCGTGAGAACAGTGAGAAGCTAAAAGAAAGGATGTCAGAGAGAATCTAAAGGCTGGTGGATTTCCTGGGGGCCTCTACTTGTCACTGAGCTGAGAAACGCCCCGTGCACCTAGCATTTCTAACTTGCAGCGTCCTGTTACTGTCTAACGCCTCGCTTTATTCAACACATTGTCTGGCATTGTAGCTGAAGGTATGTACTGGAGCTCTTCATTTGGTCTTATCAGTGATGTGCAGCAGGAAAGAGGGTTAATGTGGAGTTGAGTGTTTTGACCCCATCGTCAGCGCACTGCTCGTGTTATGTGTTTTTGTACTGAATTAAATGTGCAACAATAAACTTGCTGCAGGAGCTGACAGGCAGTAAAGCTGCTGCTAATTATCCACACTGTAAGAGCACATCTTGGACCAATGGGATCGCTTAGCTTAAGATGCTTGTTACATAATCTTTGCGATGGCTCCCATTCTGAAAGTTAACCTCGTAGATGTTTTGTAACAACGTAGAGCTGTTCAGACCCGATCCTTCTCACAACCTGTGATAGTCTGTGAAGATTTTCTGAACTTTAAGTATGCGGGGTCCGTTAAGGTATGCAGAATGTGCATGCGTTTGTGTGTATTACAAGGCACTACTGTTTTGCATCTGTACTGTAAATGTGTCTGCACTGTAGCGTAATGAAAGTGTATGTCCATGTCTTTTAAGCTTTGCATGTACAAATGCATTCATGCTGTTTTTTGAGCGTTTATATTTAGTCTTGGTGTTGTCGAGTGTTTGTGCAGCAGGACTGATTAGCTGGATTACAGGCAACCAAGATTAACCAAAAGAGCATCTGTCAGTGGCATACTACTACTCTGTCACAACTACCGCATCACTATTACTGCTACTGTGTGTTTCACTGTTCTGCTGCTTTACTCTTTTATTGTAATAATAATGGCACATTCTTAAAGGTGGACATATAGTCTTATTTATTTAATGTGATTACAGGAAATATCATTATTAAAACATGCAAGTCCTAAAAGATGCATTGAGCTCCCAGTTTGGCTTACTGGGGTCACCAGTTTTTGACTCCCTGTGGAGATATTTATGAAATGAATGAGAGAAAAGTTGATGTGAAAATGAAGAATTGTGACAGAGGCAAAAAAAAAAAAGAAAACCTATGTTGCTCAGACATCGCAGATGGAAATAGCCGCTGCAGTAATTCACTGGTTTGTGAAGTCCCATTTTGAATTTGAATTGACATTTTAGTATTCACTCTCTGTTTTCTGGAGCTAGAATTGAGCGTACTTGAGGGTGAGTTTATCAGCAAGCTTCATTAGTAAGCTGTGCCCATAGGCTCATTGGAGTAAAGATTATTAGGACAGTTAACACGCAGCAAGTTGTCAGAAAGTTGAATTAAAAATGCTCCAAAGGGCAACAACACCACAGACTTCTGTGGGAGGTCCAATTCAGTGGCTTAGAATTGGACCTCCCACCTCAGGGTCACAGTCACCTGAAGTGGGAGGTGACTCCTAGCAGAAAGCTACTAGTTTTATATGTCTGTCATATTTGAAACTGTCTATAATTCTTGAAACTGTTTGATTGTGCTTTACTCTATACCTTCACATGTAACACTGAAATCTTGTTCCACAGTATCTGTACACTGACAGTAACAGTTTATCTTATCTTTTTCTTGCAGATGATTTCTAATTTTTAAGCCAAGCATATTAAGTTACATAGAAAAGACTCAATTTCTAATTATATTATGGACAGTTTCTTTGCTGGCGATGGCGTAAATTAAGCTGGCAAATGAGGTTGCTGTAGCTGAAAACTGCAGTTTTATGTAGGCCTAAGGATTGTGTATTAAGAGTAGCTGAAAACAGTCTAAACACAATGCAGCAGTGTTTGCTGTAGACTTAAAAATACCACGCTGAAATCCTATTCCACTGCTCTGACTAGGTCCTGCTGCCATGTACTGATTACAGGGATTATCCAATTTCAGTAACTTTGTTATGTATATAAATCGAGACTATTTTTCCCCGTCTGTGTGTTTCAGTCATGTCTCGCAGAAGTTCTCGCCTGGTTTCTGGTGGCTACTATAATTCAGATGAAGAATCTGACTCAAGCAGCGTGACCAACATCTCTATATCCTACCGTGAAAACCCTGTTAAGTAAGTTACTGGTTTCTGTGCCGGTGTGCCCTTGTGCTTGAAGCTTTTTTTCCTACATTCTGATTGTCAGTCTGTAATGTAACGCTGAATTTCTCTCTTAACAACTTTTTCTTCTTCAGGGTTTTCAAGAAGAAGGCCGGGACCCGCAAGCCCGGCTCCCGTACCTCCAGCAGAGCCAACAGCAATGCTAGTTCTGCTGCCCCTGACTCACCTGTCACTCCAGGTCAGTATGATGGTGACAGTGCATGAGTGGTAATGACATAATATCACAATCTGAAAGATTTCAGAGTAGGTTAAAGAGAAGGGTTCCAAACTGTTGCATATAACAAAGCTCTGGCTTAGTTCTAACCCCTCATCGATATTTTACTGATTGTGAATTATTTAGTGACTCTTTGTAATAATGGACACAGATGGACTAAATACCACTTAATAATGCCACATGCATAAGTATGCCGCCGAGTATTGGTGTAAGGAACCTAATTTATTCATCTCATTTTCTGCTTCTTTCTGTCGTCTGGCTCTTAGTCCCATCTCCGTTAAGCATCAAGAGCCAACCTATCATGAGGACCGTACCTTTCACCCCATCCACAGCCACCCCACGGCCTGCCCTGACCCCATCATCATCATCAACCCCGAGTCAGACACCCCCTCGTTGCCACTCAGCATCTCCAGGAAACAGCTCTCCCACTGGGCACTGCAGCTCTAGCAGGCCAGGATTACACTTTAGACCCAGTCATAAGGAGCTGAGTCAGAGTGGCGTGGACAGCTCGGGGTACTCGTCCTCTGAGGGTACTTACAGGAAGCCCATGGCCGCCCCCTGCAGCACTGGTAGAGTCAGCAGTAACATTGGGGATCCCAATACCGGATACAGAAGCAGAATCAGAAGTGCCTTCAACAGCCTGAGCGGTGAGTGCTGAAGTTTGCCTGTGTTTGCGTGTCTTTGTGCTGCCATGTAATAATCTGTTTGTTCCTGTTTGTTCTTTTTGCAGACTCAGCCCTGATGCTCGGTGCAACAGTATGTTCAAAAACACTTGACGTGGCAGCGTTAGGTATGGTGTTTGTATATGGTCGTTGTTCCTGCTTGTAGCTGAAGCTCAGTATGCATCTACGTGTGCCCGTGCATTATATACAGATCCCACATACTTTAGTGTTTTCACAGTCGCTGCATGTGATTTGGCTCTAGCTTATCAAAATCCCTGCAAATCAACTTTCCTTCTCTTCCCCGCAGCTAATTCTCTAATCAGCAGTCGCACAAAGAAGGCTTGTGGTGTGGCTCTCCTCCTCCTCCTCATCTTACTTCTATGTAAGTAACATAAACGTAAATGAATATACTCTGTGTTTTTAGAAAGCCACTGTAGTTTCTGCTTGATCTACTTTCCTGAAGACAGTACAGTAATCTCCGATGACCTCGGGGTTTCCCCTCGAAAGTAGAAGGTGTGGTAGGTTCTGCCACAGAGGGTTCTTAGACTTGCAAAGCAGCACTGCTTTGTCTGCTCCCTGCTCATGTGGTGGGGTTTTACTCCCTTCTCCACCTCGCTCTGACTGTATGAGTCACTGTAAATGTCAGTCACTACAAGAGGCTTTCATTGTTGAATACTGGAGTCAGGTAGTTTTTTTTTTGCTTTGTGTATTTCTGAGTGCTGTTTTTCAGGAACTATCCCTTCTGTTTTCTCCAGGTCTTTGGTTGTTCCTTCCCTTGCTCACCTCTTTCATCTCCCGCATGAATGCCACAAAGAGCCCATCGCAGGGACCTCCTGTTGCCCCTGCTACTCCTCCTCCTCCTCAACCCAACAAAATCTATTCCAAACCTGTGGTGGTAGGGCTCTGCATCTGACTGTTTTTCTTGCTGGTTAGATTGATGAGTGCTGGATCGATCTAACTGTCTGAGTGATTAAGTAGATTGATTAATTACAAATGACAAACTTCTATAATAATGCTCAAGCTCAAATCTTCAAAGCCTGCACTAGGGGTTATTTAACAATGCCAAACCATTGTAAAGTAAAAATCCTACAATAATACAGAGAGAACTCCAACAATCAGACGACCCCCTATGAGCAAGTACTTGGCGATAGGGGGAAAGAAAAACTGCCTTTTAACAGGAAGAAAGCTCCAACAGATGGCAGGGGTAGCCATTTGCTACCCCTGACAATAAATATATTTTTAAATGAAATCTTGATATTATTTAAATAATGACATAAATAATTGTGTAGCTGTTTGTTTATATGTAATTGACAGTCCTGTCTCACCACATCCGTGCACTTGTATTTTAAATTTTATTCATTTATCCAAAAAAAGCAGACAAGCAGTTAAAGGTGAATTTGACTGTTAGCAGTCATTGTTGTTTTCTTCAAAGTAATCTGGTATTATGGCGGCCCAAACTTGAGATTTGTTAGTGTAGTATTTTCCCAGCGCACATTTGTGGAGTTTTAAAGGTTCACAGAGTCTGTTTTCTTTATAATGCTCCACTGTGGGTGGTTTACAAATTGAAAGTGAAAGATCAGCAGTTTGATCCTGAGAGGAGACACAAATCCCTTGGGGGATGTGTTAGGACGGTGTAAATCAGCCAAATCAGACATGCAAAGCTACCTGCTGTGGTGGTGATGCCTTTGCAATAAGGGAGCTGCTGAAAGGCGCTTTTCTTTTCCTATATTTTCTTCTTTATAAGCACATCACATTCTCAGTTAAAAGAGTTACAGTTTGAGAACAGTGACACTCTCATCAATGTCATTTCTCAATTACCAAGCTACCTTTGGTTGTTCTCTTATTCACAAGGGGTTGCGACAGCAGGTAGCGCCAAATGTTTGATTCGCAGGATATTTTGCACCAGATACCCGTCCTGATGCAAATCCAATTGCAACCACCTGCAAATGTGTAAATCGCTACACTATGGAGCCCCACTGTTCTCTTACCAGCTAACCAAAGTCAACAAGGGATGGCATTTATGATGTCTACATTGTAAATAATGTCAGAAGAGAAAACTTTCAGACTTATTTGTCAGTCCTTCAAGAAGTTCACCGGTTCAGGGACCTCTCAGTCAATTCTGAAGCATTTTTAAAGTTCAAAAGTATATTTAATGTAATAGCTGTTCTCATTAAGCTTGCTGTTATGAGGCTCGTATGAAAATTTGGGTTCTTTTTTTTGTTCCAGTAATAGTTTGTTGTTTTGTTTGTTGTCTCAAACAGGATCCTACCATTGTGTCTGCTGCAGTAGATGAAAAGATGCAACGTCTTCTGGTAACAAACCATTTCCTTGCAGTCAGAAGTAAAACATTCTGCACCCTCCCTCCACACACGCACATGCACAAACAAAAATTAAGCTGCCTAACCATATCAGAATAAAACAAAGGAAAACTAAAATAAATGCATTGGTGTTACGCTGAGACCTTGCATGTTGATCTATTTTGAGGTGAAAGTGACGTGTTGCATCTGTTACAGGTGGAGCTGCAGATGAAGCAGGAGCTGCTTCTCTCCCAGGTGAGAGAATCTCTTTCTGGTTAACCCTGTGGCTGGTAAAGCTTCTGCCCAGGGATGTCAGAAAGGAACACAGGCTAATAGTAACAGGGTCAAACCTCAGGTATGCTAGAGTGACATCTAGTGGTTGATATCTAGAGCAAATGCAGAGGTTTGTTTACCAACCTACAAGCACTCAGGAAGTGCAGTTGCTGAATAATTCCCCAAAGGCATAATTTCAGATTTGAAGAGAATTTATTTTAAAGAAATTTTCATTTGATTTAAGGTAAAGAAACAACAGAAGGCTTTCTGAAAACGGTTAACCATAGGTAGCTTTTAGGATGAACATATACGACTTAAAAACCTGGCTTTAAAATGTGAGATCTAAAGTGTATGAAAGAGACAGCCTGGTATCTATGAGCTCACTTCACCTGTCAGCACATCCTTCACTCTGAATAAAAGTCCACTCGACTGGTTTTTCTAACAGATGAAGGAGAAACTCCAGCTGGAAATGCGCGATATGAAGGCAAAGCTTGAGGCCACGGACTCCGACGGTCGGCAGCATCTGGAGCAGGAGGTCGCAGCGCTGAGCAGGCGGATGGCAGATCATCAGTCAGACAGCAGCACTGCGGCTGCCAGCCTCACCCTCAGGATCCAAGCTTTAGAGGATCAGAATAATAAGGTCCTGATAGGTTCAACTTATCTATTTTTAAAGCAGCCGAAGGTTAATGAATGCAGCCTGGAATATACTTTGCATGGTTTTTATGCATAGTCTTTTCTCTTGCAGCTGGCCCAGGAGTTGTCATCCATCCACGTGATGCCTCCTCCAGCCCCCTGCCCTGATCCTACCAACACACCTATACATCACCTCACACCTGAGCTCCAACAGGCCATGGAGAAGTGGCTCACTGACCGCATCAAGGTAACTAGTAGTAATTGTATGTGTGTGTTGGCTTATGCTGCTAGATACGAGTTGTTACACCCATAAGTACTTAACAGTATACTCTGTTTGTGAATGTGAATAAGGAGCAGGATGCGATCAGGCTCAGCAGCACTGGAAGTTGCGCAGACTGTGGACGTCCCATGGCTGATAAAGTGGCTGACTTTGCCCTGGAGACTCAAGGTCAGGAATGTTTGGATAAAGATCAAATTATTTTTGCTAAAATTCAGTGTGTGTGTGTGTGTGTGTGTGTTTGCTGTTTTTGCACCCAAAAAAACACCTTTTTATCCTAAATATTTAGTTATTGGTTGTTTAATTTATTTGCCTGTTGATTTGTCTTCTGTAATTATTCTAAATGACATTAATGCATCTTGTCGTCAGTCATCAGCAAAGATTGTTGTCATTTAATGTTACACTCTATAACATATAGAAGATTTAACAAAGCATTTCTTAACTCTTATTGCCCTTTGTGTGTGTATGTGTGTGTGTGTGTGTGTGTGTGTGTAGGTGCCAGTGTGATCAGTACCAGGTGCTCAGAGACGTACCGTATTCGTTCAGCATGTGTGACCCTGTTTGGTTTCCCTCTTTGGTATCCATCTGAAAGCCCACGCACTGTCATTCAGGTATCATGATCATCAGTTTGTTTTCTTTCTATCACCCACTTTCTGCTTGCTTATCTATCCCCTTATTGTCATTTTACCCTCCAGGGTTTTTCACTTTAGACTGTTAGCGCTTTCATTTTTACTAACTACATCTCCCACCGCCTTCCTCCCCAGGGTTATCCAGTGCTGCTTCCAGGGAAATGCTGGGCATTTCATGGTGTTCAGGGAACACTTGTGATCTCTTTGTCCCACCCCATACGGATAACTCATGTGACTCTGGACCACCTGCCACGCTACAACTCTCCCACTGGCCGAATTGACTCAGCACCCAAAGACTTTGAAGTCTATGTGAGTTTAGAAACAGTGTGGTGACACATGACTGTCTGTGCTTGGTTTAAAAAGAAAAAAAAGCTGCCTGCAAGTCATCACGAAGCAGGAAAATAACCAGTAGCTAGCAGTCAGTTCATCATTAATGAGAGTTTGTGAGATCATGGGTGGTAATGGCTCAGATCAAACATAGATACACGGAGCAGGGAGGGTACTCGTGGTAAGGAAAGAGCAAGCCCACCAGGTCTATTTGTCCTCAACCAGAGCATCACCCTTTAGGATTTACAGATGCACTAAAATATCTGTCAGACATAAAGATGTGAAATTAGAGGCAGCGTTTGTGGTTGAGAAATTTAAAGCTGCTGCTAAGTCATGCTGATTCTCAAATACACTTATATGCATACACAAATTAACCAAAACATCAGAATGAACTGCACACAGGACACATGCGATCACATTTCCAGCAATAACTCAAGTAACACCACACACTGTGCATTTGTCCACAGTGACAGCACACACTGGATTTTAAAGCTTTAGCATTTTGGCCTCTGCCATGTTACCTTTTTGGTTTCAGAAGTGAACGTATATGGATGAAAGCAAGCATGGTTTGCAAGCTGGATCTTAACCTTGTACAGCCTGAACCATGAAATAAGAATCTTTTTTATTTATTTATTTATTTTAAATGGGTGCATGGTAAATCTGAAATATGAATCGAAACAATATTGAAATATCAGTTTGCATATATGAGTTTTCATATGTATCAGTTTTGCTTTGTCTGGCAATTTATTCCGGTTTTTCAAGACAAAATTCCCATTGATCATATAGCGCTAACTCCAAGTGTTGCAGGGTTAAGACTGTTTCACTCACCTTAACTGGACCACAGTCTTGTTGGACGAGCTGTTTGTAAAAGTAACCATGCAGCTCAGATAATGCCATGAAAAATCCACCAGAAGGCACCAAAAGAGCCCACCTATCTCTAAGTTTAAGCCTTTACAGTTAAAGGTTAAACTGCATACACTTGTTGTAAAGGCGGAAAGTAGCTGCAGGCCAAAACTACCTTCGTACCAGGCTGTAAACATGTTCCATTCTGCTGTAAAGTTGAGCTTTTTACCACAGGAGCCAGCTTCAAGTGGAACCTCGAGCAGCTGCAGTTTTTTGCTTAATTTCTCACAGCAGAGTTTTCTGCATACCTGCCAACTATTACATTCATTTTCTTCCACTTCCTCTTAAAAGAGCTTGGAGCAGTATGATAGCTAAAAATCGTAACTTTTCAGATATTTGTGGTTCATGAAATTGACTTGTTTATTATTTCACTTGTCATTTTTTAAATGTGGATGATCTAAATGTGCCATTTAACAACCGTAGGGCCTAATGTAGGAGTACTATATGGAATTAAGTTTTTTTTTAAGAAAAACTTTGGGAGTGACATAAAGCCAATTTTAATTTAGAAATTTGACCCAGGTGCCATTTATCTCTTTCCAGGGGATGGAAAACGACACAGAAGAAGGAACACTGCTGGGGACGTTCACTTACGATGAATATGGAGAGCCAACGCAGACGTTTAAGATTCCTGTGAGTTCAAATGAACCCATCTTAATATTCACCGCTCATTATATTTACAGAGACACAGACCACGAGCCGACTACTTCTGCTTCTGTATAAAGTGCAGTAATCATAAGTGTTTGTTGCATGCTCTCCTTTACACTTATATTTTGTATGTTTAACTTTCTTTCCTATCTTTTCTTTTCTTCTCCCCCTCACACAGAATCCGAGCGACATGGTTTACAGAGTCGTGGAGCTGAGAGTTCTCAGTAACTGGGGTCACGTCGAGTATACGTGTCTTTACCGCTTCCGCGTGCACGGAAAGATCGCCACCACGTGAGGCTTGAGACTCACTCAGAGTGACTTGACGACGCGACGAAGCTTTGCTGGTCTCAGGGCCAAATGCTACTGAAAAAGTGTTTTAGTGTTGACACGCACACCTCTTTGTTTTAGCTGTGTGTTTTGCTGGAGGGGGGTCGTAACTGCTTAATATTAAACGATAAAAACATGTAAGATCCTTCTTGTGCAGGGCACATTTGCTTTGATATTAGTTTCTGAAAAACAAAAGTCTACATGGAAGTTTAAGGTTCTGGCAACTTTATGCTTTCAATGATATGATTTTGCCACAAGATCATTTTGAAGCTTTTCTCATTACAAACTATTATTATTAATAATCTTTTTTTTCCTACTTTGCATGTGTACAGTGCTCCATCCCGCCTGGGAGCTCTCTGGTAAAATAACATCTCTTTCTGTTTTGTCGCTGGGAAGCCACAGAGGAGTTAAGTGTTAAACACCTTGCTCAGTGACTTGTCCTGGTTTCTATAGCTGGTTACTGACTTTATTCATCTTTCATTCTTAGACCACAAAAGAAATGAAGTGACATTAATGAAAGCTCCTTTCTAACACGCTCTGCTCATTATATTATGTATTTTATGTTTTTACAATTTAAAAACACCAAAAAAATCAAGTTTGTCTAGCGCTCAGTCACATATGTTGATGGATACCTGAACAGGTTGAAAACACTGTTTTGTTTTGGGGTTTTTTTGTTTTGATTCGAGGCTGAAGGGACATCAGCATCAGGTGGAAATACACAGAGGGCAGCACTGAATGTTTTCTAATCAGCGGTGTTTGATGTTCTTAAAGGAAAATGTAATTTCATATTACTATGAAAGGAAAAATATGCAGCTTGGTAACATTTCCCTTTCAGCGAGTTTTGACACATCAGTGTGGATTTTACTTCTGGTACTTGAATACTTGAAAAGCTGTTTTTCTAACCTCTTTGACAGACGGCGTGTTGAAGCCATGACAGCTTTGTTTTTTACTCTGTACATAATGCTTACATTTTGTATGAAATGTTTAACCAGGATAGAAAAAAGTGCTATTTATTCGTAAAACAGAAATTCTTTTTGTTCTGTCCATTTTGTAGGACCAGCTCGAGAATCATTTTGAATTATTGTCAATTATTATGTCAGATCTTTTAATTGTATCATTCAAAATCCAGAAAACACAATTTCACACAGTGACATTGCAGAATTTTTGTTTTTAATTGTTGTACGTTTAGACAGAAGATGAGAGAAAGTATCATTTACAGAATGACGTGAAATGTTCTTCCTGATTTCAAGCAGTTCAGATTTGGATAACTTAACAAAAGATCAGGATATCATAAGTATTATTTTTTATTATTATTATTTGTGCTTTGTCTATTTAATAGATGCTGATATATACAAGTTGTTAAACAAAGGAGACACAGTGTCATTAACACGTTTTCAAAAAGTAGTGTTAAAATGAAATGAAGATATATTTTTGCATTGATGGCTGTTTTATAAATGTGATTGTTTACATTCTTAAAAAGCTTAATAACCACTCTCCTGGTGTATTGCAAGCTATAGATAAACTGAACATAATTGAAGACAATACAATACATGCTAATTTTAATGTGTTCACGTTTTCACTTACAGTTTTTACTTTAGTCCTTAAATAGCTTGATTTTGCATAACTAAACATTACAACACATGTCTAATAGACTCATATTTGCTGAAGCATTGTTTAAAAATGTAAGTATTGATGGGAGTCTATAGCGTACGTCTCAGAGTGTATCATTCCTCTTATTTGACCAGTGTTAAGGTTTACGTGATCAATCAGGTTCATTTTCTCTTCAACATATGTTAAATTGTGTTTTTCACAATCAAGCAAAACAACAAAAAATGTGTTTTCTATTTGTATTTTAGAAATATCATCTCACATGGTGCCCTGAAGTGTTCTGCAGAGTATTTGACTAAATTCATGTCTGTAGGCCAAATTTGGATATTTAAGTTCTAAAATAAAACAATGCAATATGTCAAATTTACTTCCTGGTTTCTGAGTCAAAGATACGAGAGAGAAAAATGCCATGCTTGCATACAAGCATTTAGAGGCATACAGTACGGAAGCCTAGAGCTGCCACCCAGGCAAAAGAAAAATAAAGCTATATCACGTTATAACGTGAAAAGTTTATTGTTCTAACAATATACCTTTCACGTTTGAACAATATAATATTTATACCAGCTACCAGTAGATTTTTTTAAAACCGTAGGAACTACCAACAAAGTAGCATTATTGTTAATATATGAATTTTTAAATATTGCTGACCTCTGTGCAGGTTGCAGCTCAGCTTTTCTCTCACATTATCAGCCGCTCTGGACTGTTGCAGCAGTTTTAGTCTCAGCTGATTTTGGGCAGCTGCTTCATCCGGATGAGATAAGTCAGAGGCTGAACAAAGCTGCTCATGGAGAGAATCCAGTAGGCCACACAGGTGACAACTGAATAGGGCTTGAAAGAAGTGGGACCAAGCTGCCTCAGCAGGTATTCTCCGATGGGGGGAAGGTAGTGGACGTTGATTATGACCAGCGCAGATAGCACTATTTTGAATGCTCGCTTTTTAACCGGGTGGACCTCTTTTTTGCTGGGCCCTGACTGGCGGAGAGACTTGAGAATCAGGCAGCTGCAGGTTGTTACGACCACAGTGGAAAAGCTTATGATTGCTAGTATCACATTCCACTTATACCCTGCGGAGACCTTGACCAGAAGGCAGCAAGCAGCAGTGATGGCACTCCCCAACAAGCATAACGACATCCGCAGTTTGGGATCTTTGAGCCGCAGAAAGAACAGAGGATGGCAGACTGCTACGTAGCTGTCCAAACTCAAAAGGCAGAGAAAAAGCGGCCCTCCTCCCTGGTTTAAACCCCACGCCAGGAAGCTAGTGGCCTCCATTGACTGATTAAACCAAAGATCAATGTATTCGACCACGACTGTGATACAGAACAGCATATTGATTACTGCCAGGTTCACTGTGAAGATCTCTGAGGTAGAGCAAATACCAGGTTTGCCCAGCAGGAGGTAAATGACCCAAGCATTAGTTGGCAGTCCTAGTGGTGGCACAGTCACTACTGTTGGCAGGAAGTACCACAAAAAAATTTCAGTCTCTGCCGTGGAGTTTCCCATGTGTCTGCTTTGAGATCTGTTCAAAACAGAAGATATTTTACAATTTGAAATCTCAACTACATACTAAAAATGACTAAAACCCAACACTGATACATTATCACCTTACAAACTCTAACAACGTAAACTCCACTGGACACTCACTTCAATTCCAAAAACCAAATCTTTCTATTGTAGACAGATAATGACTTTGACTCGTCTAAACAAACACTGCTTCTTTATTTTGCATGTCACATCAATCTTATGCCAGGTGCTGTTTTGCACACTTTGTTTTGTTTGTAGAAATGATGCAAATTCACTCTATCCTTCACATATTTACCAGCTCTACTGTTATCATAGTTCTGTTTTCAGCTTGTCATTTGTTTAGGTGATGCGGTCTCCTGTGAGCTAAACAAAAACACAGTTTAATTTAACCCACCGTTTGCTGAAATCTATTAATATATAATGCTGATTAATCAGTAGAATCTAGACTTTAACAGCCTTATATTGTGCTACGAAAATGTGAAATTGGTGCAGTAATTTATAGAAATATGTGCAAACAACTGCAACAAGCAGTATGTAAGGCACAAATAGAATTTGTTCAATTTTAACAATCTTGAATGTCAATATTTGGTATGACTACCTTTATTCTTCAACACACCCTGAACTGTCATAGATAGATAGATAGATAGATAGATAGATAGATAGATAGATAGATAGATAGATAGATAGATAGATAGATAGATAGACTGCAGTAAAAAAGCTATCATAAATTAGATTTCTGTCAATGAAGCAACCAGAAAAGGGTTTAAACTGGAAGGTAAACCACAGCAGACATTTGTTTGAACTAAGAAGACATTTCTACAAATTAAAAAAAAATTCTTACATTCGCGTTACTTCTCAGAAATCCCAGTTTTTTTCTCCAGAAGTCCAGGAATTCAAGCTTGGATCAGTTTTATGACTAGCCACAGACAAACTCCTGGCAGAAACCACGCTCTTCATGGATATTCATTTGAATATGCACAGCCAGAACTGGCAGATGGGGCATCACACAAAACTTCCTTCCTTATTAAAGGGCTGCTTTAAAGTTTGTGATCTCTATGGTTCTCTATGTTTTTGCATAAAGATGTCATAAAAAGTTGTCAGATTTTCCCAATAAGTAATTTGCAAGATCATTCCAGCTTCCTTTGTGGACTCCCAGCCTCCCCGTTGGTGTGATCTCTTTTGGTCAATCACTACTGGGAGAGGTACCAGTGGTCTTGAGTGGATTTGTACACAGTCTGTCAGACTGTAGATGGTGAAGGCCTGCCTCTTCAGAGATGGTTCTGTTAACCTTATTTTACACTGCGAGCATCAGTAACTGTTTTTCTGAGACTGTTCAATCACTTATATTTACATTAGTGTTTCAACATAACAGTCAGATATGACATTAGCTTCTCTGTCATTAGCAGTCAAACGATAATGTGCACAAACTGTGCCAACTGTACAGTTTGTACCAAAAAGGTTGTCTAATAATTTGATGTTGGTATTACATAAAGGTAAACAATTGGCATATATGTCATATATTACTCGAATATGTAAAACATTAACAAACATAGAGGATAGTTAGTATAAACAAGTGTTTTTCACAGCTTTGCAGGCTCATATTCCCTACAGCATTACCCTTTTTAAACTTTGTACAGGCAGTTCAGTAACACCTTGCATTAGATTTCTCATTGATGCTTACCTTGCATCACCTGTTTACAGTGTACAGTTGCATCAGTGAGATGAATATTTCACTGCAGTTTTACTGTAAGTAAATTACCCATAGGAACAGACCTGGGATCAGCTTGCCTTATACACCCTATGAGTCATAAATGAAAAATATGAAAGCACAAACATAGAGAGGCAGTTTGGTGCAACTATAAGACCAATGTCTTTATAATAATGCAACAGCTGGGAAAATGTTATGCAGCTACACAACTTACATATATCATGTTCACAGTACAAAATCAGGTAAGTTGTTTAACAACTACAGACCCCTGATGGCACTGCATCTAGTCTGTAAGTCATCTATTTTTCCTCTGAAGCCCATACAAGTACTTCTTATTGGACAATAACATTTTAATCTAGCTCAGCCAAAACAGGCTGCGTGTACGCTACATATCTGAGTTATCCAATCGCTGAAGCTGTCTTTGCCACTACATCACTGGCCAATCACAGCTCGGATAAGACATGATTTTGAAAAGACATAGTAGATGTCGTCCAGATTGGCCTGAATACAAAAGTGACGTTAATCCATGTGGAGCATGTTTATAAGTGATCTGCTGGTAATTACGGAACGTCCTGCAGTAAGTGGTGAAGACTAGGACCACAAGACAAATCAAAACCTTTTAAGGTAAGATATCTTTGTGTATGTTTCATTTTTAGATTTAGGCCATAAGCAATGACATTGGGCCACTGTGTGGAATCAAATAGCAATCAGTTCCTCCATGGCACTATTATTTGCGTGCTAAATGTAAAATAAAAATGTATAGCAAACTAATAGTTCTTGAAGCAACACAATTTTCTGGTGCAATAACATTTTAAAAAAGCAGATCTGTGGAATGGGCATGCCCTTCAATCTATGTTTTTGTTGGCTGCTTGTATTCAGCCGAGCATCTTCCTATTTTCTTTAAATACTGAACACTAAAACTTAAGTGGTTTTTCTAACAACTTTCCTGCTCCTTAGTTCGACATCAGCACTCCTCTGCAATGTCCAACAACGCTCTGAACACTGCATCCAATCATTCTGTAAACTCTACCAACCCCAGTGCGGTCCACGTTCATCCGCTATGGTACGAGTTCCCAATATGCGCAGTGGCCCCTTATGGCTACATTTTCTACTATGGGGTCAAGGTGTTCAACCTGGCAGTGGGAACTCCGTGTAACATCTTGGTCATCTGGCAGATCATTACCAAGAAAAGTGACGTTTTCACATCTGACACCTTTATCCTCAACCTGGCCATACTGGACGCCTACTTCTGCCTCATGACGCCCATCGACCTTGTCAACGGGTTGTTGCTGAATGACAACGGCATCTGGTACTTTAAGAGATTGGCATATGGAATCAAAGACTTAGCACCGCTCTTTCTGGTGAGTTTTTCATTTGTTACACTAGTGTATCAGATGTTTTCAGACCACTGGAGTGTTTTTTTTTTTTTTGTTGCTCTGCCATTTCAATAAAAAGCTAAACCTATAAAATTATTATTATCAATTTCATTATTTTTCAAAGCACCATGAAACACAGTCTTTCTTCGTGTCTAACAACCCAGGTGTGTATTTGTCTGGACCGCTACATGGCTGTGGTCCACCCCGTGCTCTTCGCCGGCATCCGTGACAACAAAATCCGCATCGGGATTTCTGTGGTGGTCTGGGGCCTCATATTGGCTTACGCCCTGGTGAAGTGCATCCTGGGACGCATGCCTGTCGATGGCGTCTTCAGTGGCATCATCCTTTTTGCGTTTGCATTGATGATCTTTTGTAACATCTCCATCATCTGGGCCCTTCGGCGCTCTGTGACGGGAAAGGAGGTGATGCACCCGGTGAAGAAGAGGGCCTTCAAGATGGTGCTGATTAATCTGGCAATCATCGTGGTCAACTACCTGCCGCCCGTGGCGCTCATGCCCTTTGCGTCATACTACACGGCTGTGGCGTTTCAATGTCAGATCCGCGTCAGTGTGTACTCCATCATGGATCTGAGCTGCAGCATTGAGCCCCTGCTCTACATCACAAAGATGGAGCGTGTGGAAGGCACATGCTGTGGAAAGAGTGTCTGTGAGAAGCAGCTCGATGTCACCACATAATTGAACCTCTAGTCATAAATCCATCCCACCTTAGGGAATTTCTCCAAAAAAGTTTTTCAGAGAAGACCGTGCATGTACTGTCATATTTTTATTTGTAGAATTTTGTCCTGTGCTACCTGGAGAACTGGTAAGAGAACAATGTCAAAGCTCTTGAGTTGGTGGACAAACCTAGCTTTAGTTGAAATGTAACCTAATTACTATCTTTTTCAATAGCTGTTATCATGTACCTATGTGGTGGTAATTCTTACTCCGTGTATACGATAATTATATATTATGATGGACCAAAAAGTTTTAAATGCTCAAAAATTCCCACTTCAGGACTTCTGGTTTCATTTGCTTGTGAGATAAATTAACAAATTGGACCCTGTGGAGACATAGCCCATATATGTAATGTTCTTTCTGGCTATCTTACATTTTTAATCTAAGGTGTTGTTATAAAATAGCTTTATGTAAATATTAGGAGCAGAGCCACAAGCTACCTGACAGCATCGACACAACCACCGGCTTCTTGTTCACACTTGTAGTTTGTGTTTTCATCTACTTATGCTCCGAAGGGTCATCGTAGTTATTGTTTGGAAAGGATTGTGTTCTTTCATAAATCCTAATCAGCATTCAGTAGCAGAAGGATAGTTTTTTAGGGGATACTGATGCCATTTTAGTTTTATGTAGTTAAGCTGCCTTTGTGTCAGATATTTACATTTAGTAAATTGTAAATTCAGGCCTAAAAGCCTTTAGGTGTTCCAGAATGCTGATTCTGGATCAACAGAGACTAGAAGAGAGAGGATATTTTTCCCATACTGACTTCTCTTCTTTGGTTGCCTGTTAAAACTGGAATTTAATTTTAAATCCTGCTCCTTACATTCAAGGTCTTGAATAATCAGGCCCCATGTACTTCACAGTACCATATCCCCCCAGTAGAGCACTTTGCTCTTAGACTTTGTTCCAAAGGAGATAGAGCCTTTATCTACCAGGCTTCTCTCCAGTGGAACCAACTCCTAGCCTGGATTCAGGAGACACAGCCTCTCTAAATTTAAGATCAGACTTTAAAACATATTGTTAGGGCTGTCCTGTCTCCATCTGCTCTCTTCCCTTTACCCTCACCCCCCAGCTGCTCGCAGCTTATGGCTGCCCCTCCCTGAACCTGGTTCTGTTGGAGGTTTCTTTTCTGATAAAAAGGAGTTTTTCCTTCCTACTGTTCCCAGGCGCTCGCTCATAGGTAGTAGTCTGATTGTTGGGGTTTCCTTTCTAATATTTCATAATCTCCACATTACAATATAAAATGACTTGAGGTGACTGTTATTGTAAACTGGCACTGTGTAAATAAAACTGAATTAAATTCATGTGCAATATTAATTTCAACGTGCATAATAAACAAACAGAGACAAAAAAGTGAAATCTACGACATTATGATCTGTAAATAGACATTTAAAAAGTTGATTTTTTTTCTTTACGTGCCCCTGCAACCAGGATGAACAAAAAACAGGCACTGAAGCAAATAGAAGCAATCATTAAAGAAGTAAAAGAAGCTGTTGGTTAGCGAGCACACCAGACGAGTAAATAAATTAACTTGATCCATTACTCCTTGAAGACTTTAGCTAGCTCTCTGCTTTTTCCCATTGCAACCAGCAGCAGAAACCCTCCTCATTAACATCTTTTGGACCATTATAATGACAGCCAGGGGCGCTGCCTGTATTACAGAGCACCGTTTAAGCACTTTATTAATTAAGTTATTAATTAAGTCTTACAACAGAATCACACAGAGGGACCAATTAGTAGATGTGTAATGAGCGGGCACGCAGATTATGCAAGCAAACAAACTAAACACATAACAATCTAATTAATACAGGAACATAAATAGCACAATGTAATGATGGCATGACATAACTGAGCTTTTTCGTTCGGTATTTCTGAGGTAAACTGTAAATGTTTACTGGTTTTTGGCAGAGTACAACTGTACAAGTGTGCAATGACACCGATGTTTTAATCTTAACATTTTTTTGGTTTTTTAACTACTTATTTAAGACGTGATAACTTTTGGTTTCTAAATAAATCAATAAGCAAGTAATTTAGAGTGCTTTGTAAACTTTAATTAGATATTTGATGTCTGAATCAAATGTTTGTCTTGCACAAAATGGACAGAGTCACTTAGAAGTACTTTGATAGCCAGCTGGTGTGAAATCGTTCAGTCATGATTGTACTTTAGAGCATGGTGGGTATTTGGTAAAAACAGTATCAGAGTCAGAGTCAAACAGCATTACATTTGAGTGATTTTAGTGTGCATTATCTTCAGACTCTCTAAGCTGGCTTCAGGCCCATCTTCTGATGTCACATATCCCGGATAAGTGGGGTAAAACTGGGGAGATGGTGGTTTATCTGGTTTATTTTCACCCCCCGACAATGGCGGCAGGAATAGTGGTATCAGCTTGGCGTGAGCGTAGTCGATCTCAAAACCTTCAAAAATAAGCCCCACCCCCCATGCGCCCAACCCGTCCTCCAGGAGCCGCGACACCTTCTTGGCAGCCAGCACCAGTCCCTCGTAATCTCCTTTTTCCAGTCTGAATATATCAGAGGTCAAAGGTCGGCGTGGGACTAACACAGTGAATCCAGGGGAGTTGGGGAATGGAGTGAGGAAAGCCACATGACCTTTGTCCTCCCACACACGCCACTGCTGCTCCTCACCACGAACAATACGTGAGAACAGGGAAGGATGAGCCGCATCGTCCCCGAGGAAGGTCAGATCAGGGGAGGCATCAGGCAGCGGCAGTTTGGCTCGAATCCTGGTCTGGACTTCAGTCAGGCTAGAGTCACTCCATCGTGGGGCAGTCCTGGAAGTGCAGTATCCCGGGTCATGGGTGTTGTGCTCTTCTTCCCCAGCCAGGTGAGGGCGCCACTCTGCGTCCAGACCACACAGGGGGAGGATACGGATCTGTAGTGAAGACACGTGTGTTTGTTAACTGAAATTTACACAGGGGGAGCTGTCTACATGTGTTTACATATGCTGTTAAAGTGCATCATCAGCCTTTCAGATTGCCACTGGTTACACTTTACAGTAAACAGGTCCACCCAGTGTTCAGACCCTCACCTGAGCAGGTCTATCTCTGTGGGGTCTGCTGACCAGCGCACACCTCCGAACTCCCAGCCTGTCACACAGCAGCTCCGCCACGGCTCTCGCCCCCAGCAGCCAGGATAAGTACTCTGGCTCCCCCAGGTGGAAAATGCTGCCTCCTGGGGTGCCGGGGGTGCCGCTCTCCAGGATGGCAGAGCCCGGGGTCCAGGGCCGATCGTGAAGGTAGGCTACCAGCCCATCTGACTCCCAGATGACGTGACGACGAAGAGCTGATGACATGCTGAGGAAAGAGAAGGAGAGAAATATGGAATATAAATCAGTCGTCTTTTTACTCATAGATGAAGTTTGCATAATCATTAAATAATCTTTCACATATAAAATTTTTCCTCATCTTTCCAGCCACAAAAACACTCTTCCCAAAAGTCTAAGATGAATTTAGTGAAAACTGCTATTTCTGACTACACTACACATCTGACTCAGGCGCACGTGACCATTGGAGCACGTGACCATTGTGAAATTTAGTCACTAAATCAATCATTTTAATGTATCGTTTATGTTTAACTGTGTATCAGACAGCTGCATGTCATTTATTAAATAAATAAATAAATAAACAAACAAAAACCATGAAGTAATGTCTGTGTGGTGTCAGTATGCGCCAGGTTACGCTAAATTACTAATTAAGCTCACTAAATTATTTCGTTAATGCAAATAAACGTTATGCCGATAGAAACCTTTGACTCAAACAAACACGTATGAAAGTTGTCACTTTTGCTGAGATAAAAACATTTTCCTGGAATAAGACGACAGAGTTTGGATTAACAGTCTGCCATTAACATGAATGTTTGCGTAACTTCAATCGACATACCTTCTAATAATAAGCCTTGTGAATAAAGTTGTAGTAAAGAAGGGCATGCGGACAACACCGACCTGCTTTCTTCTTATTCTCCTCTAAGCTGGTTGTCAAAGTTCATGTAATAAGCACAAATAGCGACGAAAGCAGTGGAAGCGGCAGCACTTCAGTCAGACGTGCCGACGATACGAAACTGGTACACTTGAAACCAACTTTTACACAATAAAGAAAAACACAACAACTAGCACTCATACATTTTTTCAGTTCATGCCTCATACTTCCGCTCAGTTGACAGCAGCGGCTTCTTCTTCTTTCACCTCTGTTAGCAGTGTCCAACAAATCGGCACACTACCGCCACCACCTGGAGACATTTTGCAACAGCCCGTGTATCTATGACACCCGCTTCCTGACTCTTTCTGCAGTGCTGAGGGCAGTTTTACTAACCTTATAGCCTTTCCATCCATCCATATATTTTCTGCTGGCTGTCAAACAAACGGGTATGTCTAAGATACCGAAATGTTGCTGATATCATTCTTTATTTAGCTCTTTTTT
>VUQG01022292.1:38261-50803 GCA_015106755.1 Etia nguti | reverse complement strand
TTTTTTATTTTTTTTTTTGTTTATTTTTATTTAAAAAAAAAAAAAAAAAAGAAAAAAAAAAGAGAAAATGTTGTAATATGGAAAAGTAGTTTTAGGATCTGCTCTCTTTGCTCTCAGAGGAATCAAAGTTGAGTGACAAATCACTAACACAGCTGGCCATTGTTTAAAGGTAAAATCACATATATTTACCTCAGATTTTGTCATAGCTGCAAAGAAGAAAGAACAGGATGCTGTACCTCTGCAAAAACTCTAATATAGACGAGATCAGTTTGTTGGGTCCAAGCCTCCACCTGCAAGTCAAGTCAGTCTGCTTGAAATAGGTCAAGAAATCATAAATCACAATTTAGCTTTTTCTTTGGAACCTGTACAACACATTCCCGCCTCTGTTGTAACCTTTGATTTAAGAACAAACACTGCCCTTCAAAAACTAAAAAACCCAAACAAACTTAGAACAGGGCATCAGACGGCACTGATTTCCTTTCTGAATTCCTTTGACTGAAGCGAGTAGTTTGATTGCTTAAACCTTCTGGATGGTATTGAGAATGTAAGAGCACTTGCTTTGAATGTCTGAGTTTATCTGGCATTCCTCATAGTGGATTTGGACTCTTTTTTTTAATACAACGCAGAAAGCATATTGTTAAATCAACAGATGGCAGGTCTCTACTTCACTGGTAATCTGACATGCCACTGAACCAGCTAGGAAGTTGTCACCAGTTTTCCAAACAGGTTACATGTAACCTGTTTGCAAAAGGAACGGCATTTTTCATAAAATAATTAGCACACTATTGCATGAGACATTTGATTAACAGCACATACCAAAACTTTATTGAATAAGATCAGCGAACTACGCAGAAGGTGTAAAGAGGTAAAACACGTCACAGTCTGAGGGGCTTCAGAAAGAAGTTTGTGATTCCAGGTCTATGTAACAAAAAGCAAAACTGTGTATAATTGGCATTATCTTCATTTCCAGAAGATATTTGTCAAGTGATTGGATGAGCCATCTATCTATTTAAACACCCAGGAGAAGAAGGCGAGCACTTCCTTGTATGTTGTTGATTGAACCACAGCTCTCATGATCGTGATCTATCGAATCGTGCGAGAATTCAGCTGCCTTACAAGGTGACTTTACTGCAGTGAATGAACGCCATTCTTTCTCAACAGCCCGTTCACTTGTTTGTTTCCATGTAGGCGTTGAAGAGCGCCGTCTGAAAAGTTGCTGCACGGTTTCCTGTAGGTGTTTCTTTGAACCGAGATCTGGTAAAAAAGGAAAGCCTGAGCATTATAATATGTATTTTCATTCCTCTATGGAAGCATCTGGATTGCTACGTTTTGCTGTTAACTCAGTCAGGTTTCTAACCAAGTCATATAGAAATTCAGGTATGTGGAGCAAAATATAAATACAATGGAAGTTGGTTCTCTGAAACCTGACCTAAGCCTGAATGAACAAAGCATAAATAAACCACGTTGGGGTTGACAGAAGTGCTGGTATTTTTCATTCATACACTTTAAACATAAAACTGGGGGGACTATACTACTAGGAGTCTATAAAAACTACACTCGGCTGTATAAAGTGTTCAAATATTGTTAAGTGGCTTCATCAAACTCATACTTTTGCTTTCGAGTCATCAACATTCCTCTCAGGGATCTCAGGGCTTCAGGTATTTTGCTTCAAAAAGACCCATTGTGTGCAGCTTTTAGAAACCTCTCCTAATAGACTAAGGCTCATTTTTACTCTAGCGTACCCTCTAAAATGATTATATCTCTCCAAATGGAGTCATGCGGTGAGATCCAAACTCCTTTCTTGAGTTTGTGCTCTGTGAAGTAATAGGTTTGAAGGAGGCAGTGCAAACAAGGCTTAAACTGATATACAGAGGCAACTCATGCAGTACTCATCTAGCTTTCTATTTACATGCTGACAGGAAATGGAACAACTATATACATTATTTGCTTTTGTTTGAGACTATTTGGCATCCTAAGAAGCTGCCATTATTCAGTGTGTGACTTCAATAGTACCAGCTGGTTTGGAGACTATAAACTAAAGCTGATGAGAATTCCTGATGTGTTTACTTGACATTCGTTTGCAGTATTTTAGATTTTTATCAGCAGCCTCCGATAGGTCGTAGAACTGGCTCATTAGGAAGCGCAGCACATGCATCTCTGCCGGTCAGCAATCTGGCGTTTGTGAGCGCGCCTGTGTGTTTGTTTGAATATCCATGTGTTTGTGTCCGAACATATGCGTGCCTGCTTCTGTTGCGTACATTTGCAGTAATGGCTAGAAAATCAGCAGCAGTTAGTGAAAGCGGGCAGCTGGTCTCCGATTATACTGTTACCTACATCCCCACATTCACGTAGCATGTATAATTGGACAACCACATGTCAGGATGCGATGTGCAGCGTGAGCCTAATGATTTTGGAGCACTAAATATGATTCAGTGGTGTTGTCCTTCTTCCAGATAATGGTTTGAAATGTAATGCAAGTGGCGAGTAGAGAATGACAGAGTTTTCCTGGGATCCTGAGAGTGCCGTGGGATAGTTGTCATCATTTTTATGAGTCTATGATGTATGAAGGTTGAAAAAGTCCTTATTATTGTACAGGAACAGTGAAAATATGGTGAATATTATGCTGCCGTGATGTTACTTGCCGTGTAAGCACCCACTCTTTCCTCCTACAAATACCTGAAACATTTCAAAGCATTTCCAGAACAAAGAATAGAGGACAGTGGAAACAAAAGCACAACTTTTCACTTGTAGCAACAGCTTTAGAAGGACAGAAGAGAGGACGTAAAGGAAACTCCACCCTAGGAATTTTGAATGTGTTTTTCTTTTGATAAAAGGAAATAACATTTTACAGAAAGATGGGAACATTATAAATAACCTTTGAGCCACAGCCTGTTTGATATACTGGTGATATCATCACAGTATATCTATATAAAAAGTAAATAGGAGACAGACTGTTAACATGGTATGTCCATGGGAGAGCACGCTGCAGCTTCCCAGTTGGCAACACATCCTTGGAATGCCACAAACACAACAACCAGCTGATCTGAGACAGGGAGAGCGTAAACAAGCACATAAATAACTACACGTGACAAATGTTTATGTTTTGTGTGTCCGAAAGAAAAAACATATCAGCCAATATATTTGAATATCTGATTTTTAAACTGCCAAATATCGGTATCGGTATCAGTCGTGTCTTAAAAATCCTATATCAGCTGGGCTCTGCTTTGCTGCTTTGAACTAGTGGATAATGCCACGTCGAGTATAGCTCCAGTAAGATCAAATGCGCTGAAGTGCACTGACACAGATATCCCACATGCTGTTTTTTGTTGCTTTTTGATGTCTACTTTGTCACGCTGTTCACCCTTTGTTTTTTTTTTCTCATTTCCCTTTAGTGCGACAAGTTCACATTTCCCCATCTAAATGTTTTATGCAGTTTGTATTATCGCTGCCCTGTCCAGATAACAAGAGGCATGCGTGTTGAATAATTACTTATCTCCTCAGGTACCACACTGAAATCCGCAAAAACCTTTTGTTACCCAATCTTCACAGCTGCGTTATTCTTCTTCTCAATCCAAAACAATCAAGGCCTGCTGTCAGCCTTCTCCAGAAAATCAGCATATATAGACGTGTACTTTTACAAGATGCAGCATGGTCCTGAATTGAGAAATGAGAGACAAAGGAAGGCAACAACAGAGAGCACATACACTTATTTTGTGTGGCAGCTATAGACCTATTTCACATCTGAGGTGTCAAAACATTTCAGCATTTTCAGAGAGAATCCGATCAGGCTATTATTCATTGTCTACGTCTGTTTTTTTTTGTTTTTTTTTTCCTTTCTATTTGACCTGAGTAGCAATGAGCACTCAGCAATACTCCAGCTTAACCTGACAGACTTTCAGGAGAAATTATTCTGCCGTGTCTTTTGACCTTTTTGTGTGGCTCTTGCCAGAAATCTCTTGGTTTTAAGCCAACAGGCAGACCGGAATTTGTTCTTTTTCTCCGCCAAAGTGGCTGATTTGTGATTCATGCTGCGTGCGAGCTGTATACGCTCAATTCTGGATATGAGGCTGACAGGGGAATAGTGCTGCAAGACTAGCCTTAATTAAGGACTCATTAGCTAACAGGTGCTGAACACTGAGAACATATACAAGCACAGGTCTGAAATGAGCGTAACAGTAAGTACTGTGAGTGCAGGCCCTTCAGATTGTGACCATAGTCTTTATTTGAAGTTGAACGTTGAACAAAGGTTGCTGTGTCTTTGGCCACTGACAAGTCTGACGGGCAAGTCAACAAAGTGGAACAGAAAGCACGAGGCGTCTACGCTCTGCCCCCTCTGGCTTTAAGTGTTCAATCATAAACACATTTTTGTGCCCCACTACCTCTACAGCACTGCTGAGTTGGGTACGCAGTTAGCTTTGGTTACTATGGCGATAGAAGTGGCTCTCGGTGGGGGCAGGAGGGTCTGCTTGAGACTGAAGCAGAAAGAGAAAGAGAGGAGTGTGACAGTGATTAATGTCCTGGCAGAAACAGAGACAGTCAACTCTCAGAGCCCCGTTGTCACCGTCAGAGTATTAAAAAGCACGCCGCGCCCAGCACCTCGTCTCAAAAGCACCAGAATGGCTGGAGGTTTAATCACAGTCATGTGAATTATTTATTACATAAAAATCTATTACTTTTTGACTTGGTGGATGAAAGCGAGAGTAAATTGAAATGTTGGATTAAGCCAAGAAGGAAATGAGATTCACCTGCGTGTCTCCTAAAATCAATCCTCTCTATCCCGCTGATTAATGGCAGAACATTTGTCTCAGCATCTTGCACTGAGGTAAATGCATCTTATTCCAAAAACATCAAACAAGTTGAAGTGCCCCCCCCCCCCGGGTGGCGAGGGGAGAAGAGGCTACTGTTGAGTCACATGGCTCTCCGATTACCGTGCAACCTGTTAACAAGGAAGCAAAGTGATGGAAGACCGTGGGCCAAGCGTCTGCATGATAGAGATAAGCGGCCAACTGTGCATCCTCTATCCACCACCACATCCAACCCCTCCACCCCCAGCAAGAACACGCAGGAAATACTATGCCTGGATATTTAACCAGCAGGGTTCAATGATGGAAAAACTTTAGTATGTAGCTATATTTGCACAAAAAAAAACCCACTCACGTGCACAAACCCTCCTTGTATCGGACACACTTTTGTATGGGAAAAAACTCTTAAAGCTTTGTCACGGTAACTGTCCCTCTTTCATGTGGCCCACCTGGATGCTTAGGCCAATTAGAGCTCCTTTTCAGGATCTTGTTCACTTCTCGGGATTTTGCACATCACTGCACTTTTCCTTCCTCTGCCTCTTTTTATTCCACCATTCCGCTGCAACACTGTGGCTGAAATCCTCTGATGGGTCACTATACTGCCCAGTGTGTGAGCGTCATGCACTGCTGTTAATCTCCTTCAGTAACCTCTGCACCTGGAATCCATGTCCACCACCTACAGACATTTTTTGCTCTCTGTTACCTGACCCTGTGGGTTTCCATCTCATGTTGGTTACAGTGCAGTGACAGTACAGTGCTTGTGTGAGACCTTTTTAAAAGGCATAAAGAATTGGCTCAACATTTATAAGCAATATTTCAAGAGATAACATAACCTTGCCATGTTCCCCAAACCTACAATGCTTAATAAATTTATTAGAGCACCACCCAATGTAAGGTTTAGGTTTAAATGAACAGTATTAATAATGACCAAATTCATATTTTATGTTTCTGCAACGGTTAATCCACCAGCATGTGCAACCTCTTTAATCCAAATAATATTTTTAATTCTAAACGATAATTATTGGTGTTATTTATGAATTTTCACATTTACAGTCTTAGAAAAGAAGCTGGAAAAAAACAGTAAAGCACAGCATTGTCTTGCCAAATTACTGTTATTTATGTGCATTTCTAAACAGGAGTGTCTGACAGTTTTATTTGCGTTCTCCTGTGTTTCTGACCGGTGCTCTAATAAATTTGTTAAGCACTGTATATGTCTTCTTCAATGGACTCCAGTGCAATAAATGGGAGGCTGGGTTTTAAGTTTTTAATTTCTGTTTACAAAAGGCTTAAGAAACACAGCAGGAAAGCAGTGGAGCACTTTCTAGCTATGTGTAAATCAGATGGTGGAAGTTTGATGGCAGAGTAAATGTCTGCCCCCACTCACAGCAGATTGCTCTTGCTAGTGTTGGCCAGCAGCCCCATTCATCACCCGCCATGAGCGGTTTTCTTTTAAGTATGGCTCAGGTCCCAGTGGAGGTTTTGAATGTGTAGTGTCCCTCTGAATGCTAAATGTATTGTTAAACAGACATTTTGAGCAAGGACTGAGAACACCTCATTTATTTATCTATGTGTGCTCTCATTTATGTCTCAGCTCTCAGATTTTTTTTAACTCTTTCGCCCATAAAGACAACATTTAACGACCTCCCCTGTACTCTCAATAACAAGTACTGAAACCTCAGTATATATCAATAAAGATGTGGTTTGACGACTGTTAGATTACCCTCAGCAACTTCTGTTCTATAAGCAGGCCTAAAATATGGCAGAAACCACTCAATTTAGAAAAGAGCTTCAAGGGTTACTCCTAGTAGGCTTTCAAGGGATAAAGAGTTAAATTATTTCAGACCTTCAGTTACTAGCATTTAGACTTTTCAGCCACTAAATGTATATAAAATAATCACCATCATGATGTTTTCTGGACTGGATTTTGAAGCCTCTGTGTTTTGGCTGTGTTTTAAGAAATATTTGGACGAGGATGACGTGATAAGCTATTGCTAGCTAGCAAGCTGCACACATAAACTGTATGTAATGCACAGACACAGATACAGATACAGATACTTACCACTTAGCTTTCAGTTACACACACAAAGGGGCAAATTTTGTATTTCCTGATCAGTTTCAGGGGGTTGGTGTCAGTCACTGTGAAACTGATAGCTAAAGCCTACAGACCTAGAGACCAGTCATGCACGTCTAGGCCAGGGTCTAGACGTGCATGACTGGTCTCGCCTAGACTGGTTTAAGTGCAGGCTTTTGGCAGTCGCTAGCATAAAACTGGTTACAAAGAGGTATACAGAGATACACCAAAAAATGTCCTCGCCGTTGCTTTAGTTGCTCACAGGTTGCTGTGGTCGCCAGTTTGCATGGAAGTAAAACACGCATGTTTTTCGAAATGTGTTGATTGCAGCATTAAAGCTTTAAAGTTTACTTTGAGGGGAAACTTTTTCTATTTCTGGAGGCGAGTGCTTGCACACAAGCTGGAATTTGCCATTAGTTGTCAGCCACGTCAGATTTTTCAATAAATACTAGAGGCTCAAGCTAAGGTGTCATCGTGTGACAAAGATGTATAGCGTCAGTAAGGAGATAAAATGTGGCTTATATCTGGAAAAAAAAGATATTGAAGGATTGTTTGCTGAGACAAAAACATGTTAATACCTAGAATTAATATCAGCAACACCAGTGAAAAAGACTGAGGAGTGCAACTTTAAAAAAAACAAAAAAACAAAGCAGTAACACGAGGGAATAATTTTAGATTTAGGCCAACATGCATATCCTAAACAAGTGAAGGAATAAAATGCATAAACAAATTATGCTGTGAGGTATTCCCGTCACATTTTTCTCTGTCATAATGCCCTGCCTGTCCCTCCTCATTCTAATGTGTCCTTGTAGTATCTTAAACTATATCAATGTCCAGAAATGTGACCTTGTTATTTGTGTGCCTCCTCTCAGCTGAACTGAATCTAATTTACATCTAACCCACAAGGCTTTATTTACTTGATTACACTACAGTGGTTTGGTCTGTTAACACAAACCTGGCTGGATGAATGGCGGGATGGTGATGAAGGCAGGCAGATGAATACTTACATCACGTCACTGCAACAGCACTGGCAATTACCACAGGGTCAGACAAGCCTGTGTGTGTTGTTTAGACACATGCTGCTCTCTCATTTTCTGTGGTGCTCTGGTTTCGCCTCTCATTCCAGCTCCTGTGAATTATGTCGCCCGTGGGGACATGGGAAAGAAATACTCTTCATACAGCTCTCTCAAACAACTTTTATGCTGCAGACGTGGGTTCTAAAAGTTTTAGAGGCTCTGAACGACTGTGGGACATGTTGTGATTTGGCAAGCACAATCAACAAACGCAAAGAAGTAGGGCTTGGGCACACAAACTGAGTCTCCAAGAGCACCTCAGATTGCGTTTTCATGGGCAGCAGCGCAAAACGCAAAAAGGCCTGGCAAAAGTTGAATAGAAAGCAATGAGACTTTATACTGTTTGTCCAAAAGTCTGAACGTTTGCAGCTTTGCTTGATGTCTGGGTGCCGCAGAGTGGGACAATGTAAGCACACATCACCACAGATGCTGTGCTAAAGACAGATGTTGGGCTTTTAGTTAAGCCTTACTATGACAGGAGAAATTAATAATGAAATAAAATGTGACACTGTGGTACATTTCAATAGTAGAAGATGAGAAATTGTTAGAAAAGTTGGAAAGGAAGCCGTGAAACTCAGGATTGATGAGGTGCTCTAATCCTAATTGTCCAACATAGGAAACAACAGAAAACCAAGTTATAAGCGGCGGGTCTCAGGTGGTTTTAGTTATTAGCAGAAGCCAGGTGTCTTTTGCATACTCTCAGGCTGCCTGCACTGGTCATGAAGATAGGGTTCTTTGACTCAGACAGCAGGCTGGCGCAGCTCAGAAGCTGTTATTACATGCCCATATCTCAGTTTACACGTGGAAGGGTCTTCTGTATGCAGAACTCACCCTGAAAGAACAGATTGTTTAGCTATCAGTGTTCGCAATACCCATAACCTGTGGCTTGCAGCAGGTTGAAATGGGTTCATGGCACCCAAGGCTGAGTGTATCTTTGGATATGAATTTGTTAAAACTAAAATATCTAAAGTTCAGCTGTGGTTGAAACTCATATGAGTTTGGCTGGAATGAAAAATTTGCACTACTTCTCCTCTACTCTTTACTTAAAAAAAATTAAAAAAAATAAAAAATTGTATTTTATTGTTGGGATTATTCTGTTTGGATAAGGCATTCCACATTAATGCTCGAAGACAAGTATGAAAATGTGATTGTAATAACCTCCACGATTCTTGGAACACTTTAATTCTGGAACCTTTCTGCGGGGGAATTAATCCCATTCAGCCGTTCGATCATTACTGTAATCCAACGCTAATGTTGGCTGATAAATCTTGGCTCGCCGAGAGCATTCCAGGTGTTGAATGGGGATCTCTGAGCTCTGTGCAGGCCAGTCGAGTTCCTCTGCAACAAAACTGGGACAAGCATTTCCCCTACAGAGGCAATGTAGTGTTCAAACAGGAACACATCTGGAAAGGCATTGCTTAAACATCATTATATTTATATTTACTTTATTTGATTAGGGTCAAAAAATTTTTAACCACTGGGCTATTTTCTGTGGTTCGCTGTCCCCTGTGTATGAAGTGCATATATATATATTAAACATGTGGCATGATGCAAGGTTCCAGTTAACACTCACAGTTGGACTGGAAACTTGTTTCTCTTAGCTTTATTCGCAGCAGAGTAGCCTGCTCCAGTCACCCTCGATGCCCCCTGCTGCTTTGACAGCATGCCCCTGCTGGCAAGATGCCCAGACATCCTTAGCCATTTACAAATCAGCAGTGGTGGCGGCCATGCCCACGCGTCTTTGACTTTGCCGAAGATGTGCTCCTATTCATTAAGGCAGCACAAACGACAGAGGGCCGTTTGTGTTCTGGGGTGCGAGGGATAACCAAGACATAAAACACGGGCCTGTTGGTCAAGGACGGCCAACTTGTGCTGGCTAGACTTCATTTAACTTTAGGTGTCATTTCTCTGTCCCTCCTGTTTTGTTTCTGCTTCTTTGTGCCTCTCTTCTGTGTTGTCATTTGTTTTTGCACGAAGAAAGTAAGTGCAGGTGATCTAAATGAGCGTTTTCCAGTGGCCGCATTTTTCTGTGATAGATATTTATTAGCAGGAAGCTCCTGGTGCATCTTCAATTCATTGCTCTTCCGTGAGTTGTGTGTCTTGGATTAGTTTCATTTTAGATTCAATCAAAATCTGATTTTTTACAATCTTTCACTGGTAATAAATGCGGCACCCTGGATCTGTAGAAGATTTGAATGGACTTGCATTTTAACTTTTTGTTTTCTCTTGTAATTTCCACAAGCAGCAGGTGTTGCAGACAGAGTCTGACAGCTAATATTTTTGAGTGTTCGGAAACTCACTTGTAAACTCATCCTATAAGGGTTTGCAAGTTTATGAACCAGAGCATCAGTGCAACTGTTGTTTAAATCAACCCAACAAAGACAGAAAGAATAAAAAAAAAAATTAAATTGTTGCATTGCTTAGCCTCGCAGTGAGAAGGTCCTGGCTTTGAATCCATCCTGGGCCCTTTCTGTGTGGAGTTTGCATGTACTCTGCCTTCCCCTCACAGTCCTAGAACGTGCATGGGGTCAGGACAACTGGTGATTCTAAATTGCACATAGGTGTGAATGACTGTCTGTCTCTATGTGTTAGTCCTACAAAAGGTTGGCAATCTATCCAGGGTGTACCCTGTGACAGCTGGATCCAACCCCTTCTTGATCCTGAGTTAAATAGGTAAAAGAAACTGAATGTGTTCAGTACATTTTTTGGATGTTTGTCGAAAATATGGGAAAAAATTGCAAGAAATCCTTTTTGCCAGCTGGCTGGAGACCTTGTGTGTGAAGTTTCTCCCTGTGCCTCCAGCTTGCTCCAGCAGTCCAAAGACATGTATGGGTTAGGTTAACTGACAATTCTAAATAGGCCGTGTGTCTCTCTGTGATAGCCCCGTGACAGGCTGGTGACCTGTCCAGGGTGTACCCTGCCTTTTGCCCTGTGGGAGCTGGGATCGGCTCTGTAGGCAGTGTATATGTTAAAACGGTTTTCTCTCTGGTTTTCTGTTCCTGTTCTCATCAATGAAATGCTTCTACAACTTTGGAATGCTGAATATTAACAGTATATAGAACAACGATAATTCTATTAGCTTTCAACAGCGAGATCAGTGCTGTCAAACCCTGATGAAAAATACTTGCTGAATGCTGACAGGGTATTTAATCTTTTCGAATAATTGTTTTAATATTCAACAGTCCAGCAGTGGATATCCATTAAGTTTAAATGTGGACACAAAACCTGTGATCATTTTCCAGGTTTGCATAAAAACTGAAGAAAAAAAAAGACTATTAAAAGGAGAAAGTAGTCTTTTAGTGGCTAACTTGGAATTATGATGGAAACCTCTTCTGTAACTCATTGAGCTGATATGGTTCCATAATTTCTAAGTACTGTAGTTTTAGATCAGTATTAAAAGCCATAATGGTGACATTGTGATGACTGAGGCAGCTCAGATCTGTGATGCAGCAGAATGACCTGGGGTGCTATAAAATATTCTGAAATAAAAAGACCTGGCCTGAATCCAGCATCATGGCCCTGCATCTGCTGACAACAGCCATTTGATACTGAGGACAGAGGACGTGACACTGCTCTTTGCTACTGTATACGTGCATGTTTATGTGTTCCCTCATACTCCCTGTGATCTAGTGCGGTGACTTTAGCCTCCAGGGACACCCAGACAGCTAGCTGGCACAGGAATGTGACAGAGGCTAAAAGACTTATGCCACCTCAAGCCATCGTCTCCCTCCAATGCCACTTCTCGTTTTTGTCTTTTTCTCTGTTTTGGTGCCAGACTCTAAATACACCACAGGTGGATGATTTCAAAGCATACTGTAAAACCCAAGGCTATGAGTGAGGAATCTAAGATGCGCAAAACTGACAAAAAGGATTTTTTTTTCTTTATTGGCTGATGATAAAGGCATTACTATCCATTCAGCCTGAGTGGAGTGATGCAAAATATGCTCTCTGGAGCTATTGAGAAGCTTTGGTTGTAAAGCATAGTTTATCTTGTTTGTGGTTTTTATGTCTGAATGACCATATTCTTCCTAAATTGCTGCTTTTCTTTGGCTCTGTTGCTGACTGAGTCAAACCCATTTCATGCTCATTGTGATTGCGGTACATCTATCACAGCACATCACTCAGCCTCCGTAGCTGTTTGTGGTTTAGTTACACAAGCCGCAGTGGCACTTTGTTCAGTGGCTTCTTTATAATCCCTTCATTTAAAGACTTTCCTTCACATTTCTATGAATTAATATTAAGACACCTTGAGACAGTTGTATTGAAACCGCCCGTAATCACACATTTGAGCTTGAAAGAAGGCTTTCTTAAGCTGAACAACATATCCCAACCTTTAATTTAGCTCTGAGCACTTAAATGTCAAAGCAGTTTGACTTTAGAGACTTTAAAACCTTTAATTTAGACAAAATTATATCACAAGAATTAAGAACTAAAAAAAAGTTAGTCATTAATAAAAATAAGGTAGGATATTGCCCTAAAAATGTTAATGATGTCACTATTAGATCTTCAGGTTTATAGAAATATTAATGAAATTTTTCACCTGTAAAGCAAACAAATAACAAATTTATTAAGTAAAGGCTGCAAAACACTGAGGGT
>VUQG01022292.1:27362-38241 GCA_015106755.1 Etia nguti | reverse complement strand
ATTGAGGTTATTTTTTTTTTTTTTTTTTTTTTTGCATAAGAGACACTTGAAATACAATACAGCCTGCTGCCCTTTTCACAAGGCCAGAGTGATATTTAGATATTCCAGCAACTACTGCAAGCTCAACCGTTGATTAGAGTGTAAATGATAATCTCATGAGTCAGGAAACACTAATGTTATTGAACCTCCTCTTAAAATTTGCAGCTGCGACAGATTTGATGCAACAGAGAGGAAAAACATGCTACATAAATTTTAGCCACACTAACACAGAGAGGCATTTTTTCAGTGGCCGTGCCATGCCTGGCACCCTTCAAAAAACAGCAGTGGCTGCATTTTTATGCTGTAACAGATAGGGCTCAGTCCTGGCACACGGCCCTCCAGGGGAGAAAATGACTTAATTAACACTGCTATATTATCTAAGTAATAGCCACACTAGGTTTTTCATATGACAGATTGCTGTATATTAACATTTTTGGTCCCCAAGGCTCTGTTTCTAATTGCTCTCTGTAAAAGCACCCAGTTGTTGGCTGTTAAGTAAGCAGGTTTCGTTACTTACTAACCCGGGAAGAAAAAATGCCATATGAATGTCACTGTTGAACCCTCAAATCTCTTCCAGAGTAAATACTCTATATGGGCAAAAGTATCAGTCCACAACTCTTAACCTCTGAGTTCAGGTGTTTTCAGGCCCGTTGCCTCAGGTGTGCAAAATCGAGCACCTAGCCGTGCGGTCAGCCTCTACACACATTTGTGAAAGAAAGGGTGGTTTTAAAGAGCTCACTGAGTTCGAGTGTGGTGTTGTAATAGGATGCAACGATTGCAACAAGTGAATTTGTGAAATTTCTTCTTTTTGAAATTTCTTATGCAGACTTAATAATTGCAAAGTTCCAAACCTCTTCTGGCATTAACGTCAGCACAAACACTGTGCACCAGGAGCTTCGTGGCATGGGTTTCCGTGGCTGAGCACCTCCTGTAGGTGTAATGTATAAGTGGCCCAGCACTTTTGTCTATCTAGTGCATCTATTCAAGGTTCTTCTTGTCTCCTTCTGAGCCTTTTTTTTTTTTTGCTTTATCTGAGAATATTGTTCTTTCCCTTCGTTGGTGCTGTAGACTTTCTACACTGAAATTCTGTAACTGGTGGCATTGTGAAAACCGGTCCGATCGGGATTTAATCTAAACTATGATGGGGACATTTCATAGCAATTACATTGAGCTAGCAACATTTAGTTTATGATCAAAACCCTTCTATTGCCACTTTAATAACAAGTTGTGTTTGTTTTAGATTTCAATGTTTTCAGGCACTTTTGAATGACTTTATACCCCCCGTGTCCCCAAGAACCAAGAATTGTTTTTCAGCAGCCTCCTGGATGCCATAAAGTGAAATGAAGCAGAAATTGAATAAGGGTGGTTTTAAAGTTGTTGGAGGCAACATTGGCCTCATTCACGCCAGATTGTATCCCAGCAAGCTTTGATCTGCTGCTTTGAGAGGCCTGACAGAAGAGGGATGCTTAGATCACAACTTTGATTGCTTCACAGAGTTGTGCTCGGAAATGTTCTTTCTTCGCCCGCCTGATGAAACCTGAATTAATAATGTATCACTTGCAAACTACCTTGTGTTGACTCGTGCAGGTTGTGCAGAGGGCACCTTAAGTTTGTTTAAGGTGTTGTCAGAAGTAAGTTAATTATGTTGTGTTAGCTCAAACATTTTGTCAGAGTGGATTGGGAATCAGTTGGAAACAGACTTTCAGAACGCACACGATACCCATGTCTATGCACACTCAGACAGCGTAACACGCTTTAGTGCTTCCTTTTATTCCCCCCCCTCAGGCCGAGCTCTCTTTGAACCCAAATTAATAGCCTTCTTTACTGCATCACATATAATTTGAACCTGTCTCTCCGTTCTGCAACTCAATCTTAATTGCTAAGTACCTCCATTTCAAGAGTTGTTAAGCAAACTGCGTGTATGACGGATGAGTCTGTGGCAGTAAACACCAAATTACTTCATCAAACGCTCTTTCCGTCTTCCCGGTGCCTTTCAAAAAGTCAGGAACTCTTTGCTGTCGTCCCAGGAGAAGAATTCGATAACAGACAGTGGCATTGGTTACCTGCCACTTTCCTTTTTCTTTAGTTATATCCTCACAGCTCGATGATGAATGGGGGTTTCATTTCTGCACTTTAAAAGATGGATCGGGAGCTTGATTTCTCAGCCCCTTTGCATGTTAAACGGTTTAATTCGTGCTCTCTTCCGCCCCTCTCCTTTTGACACTTTCCACATTTATCTCTGTCGTTTGTTCTCCCCTGTTTACTGTGTATCATTCTTTTAATCACAAACTTGCTTTTGCTTTTTAATTCCTGACCATGTCTTATTTTCCCGTCTGTCCGCTGTGCCGTTGCTTTTCATTCCTTGCTTGATGTCTCTCTCTTACCAGTTTTCTCCTTTTCACTAAGCCACTTTCATTTTTTTTTTTTTTTGGCCCTTTCACTCTCTGCTCCAGGTGGGATTTCCATTGATTAAAACCAGACGTGGCCTGCACTTTTGTGTCCAACTGACCAAGCCCAGCTCACTAAGATGAATCACCTGCAGCCCTTTTTATCAGTCTGCACTCCTTCCACATCCATCCCTGACTCTCGTGGCTGCCGGCTCTAAAATGAAATGAGCCCCAGACTGATTGCGTTTAGGTTAAGGAAACAATAAGGTGTTTTAGTGTGTTTGTGTGTGTATATAGGGGTTTAGTCAATGAAACCACTGGTGCTTGAGGGCCTCTCAGCTTGGATCAGTGTTTTTTGCTTTAATCTCCCCCCAAAATGCTGAAAATCAGTCTTTTCTGTATGAAATATTGAGACGCTGTAAGCTTGAAAGGTTTGGTCCTTCAAGTATGGCAGCTGTAGTCTATAGTGGCCCTGAGTGCTTGATGGACTGCAACTTGAGAAGAATACCTTGGCAAATAGATAAAACAAAAGGAAACTACAAAAAAAGTCCTGAAAAGTTTGGCAATATATGAGCAGCATTTAGAAAAAAGGAATCCAACACAAAGGAGCAAGCAACAAATACGAGGCACTTTTGAAAGCTACAGAATACAACTGTTAGAAAAAGCCTACCCCCCATTAAAAATTTACTACTTTTTGCTTGTTGTAGTTTTTAGTGGTTTGAAAAGCATCCCTCAGTGACACTGAGGGAGATGTTAATGCTATGAACACATTGATTTTACAAACAGCAGCATGCTTCCAGCTATGAAGAACAGTTTGGTGAACTTTTCCTATTTGAATGCACACAAAACAATTAAATGTTACACCCACACGCTGTCTCACTCATATTGATTAAAACGCCTCGATCAGAAACAAGGCCAGTTTCTGCCTATTCATGTATGTACACATGTGTAAAAGTTTCAGTCATCCAATCAGAGCATACATGGTTGATGAACACCCAGCTCAGCCCCGTCTCACATATTCACACGTAAAGATTTGACTTCAAAGCATCCAGCATCACATCATTGGGATTAAGTGGACCACAAGCTACTGTAGGCCTCGTCACCTGACAGCTCATCGGCACTGTTGCGGCTGAACAGAAGAAAATCCCCACAACCATCCACATCCTAAGATCATGTGATAACACTGTGAAATCAGGAGGTCAATGCATATTTGTTTCTCCCTATTTTGGCCTGATTTTTGCACGTTTACAAACCTTTGAGCGTGAAACGCAACCTTTCAGAGTCACAAGAGTCACGGGTTGAATTATAGGGTCACCCGATGTCCGGTTCGTCTGCGGCAGGGTTAATTCTAATTCTCCATACATTACCATAAGGGCAGAGTTTTTGCTCTCACATTATGAGTTGGGACTGTGTTTTAGTGCTGCAGGCTGAAAACCGCGTTAGCTTAATGCATATAATACATTAGGCTGATGGGGACATTTCGCTCAGTTTTCCGTTCATAATTTACATAGTGGAGGGGATAAAAGCGTATGAGCTGCACCAGCTTCAGCAGTAGAAAAAGCCAGCTGATTGCCACGTTACGGCTTATGCCATCTATGTTTTAATTTGCTGTGATGCAGCTGAATACTGCAGAGGATCTAGTTTTAGTTCTATGTAAGACTTCTAGCAGCATGTCCTCCCCAAAGGTGCGCTTTTCTCCGGATTTGTGTGGTGCTGCAATGCTGCAATTCCCCTCTCCCTTCTTCTTTTGTTTCCTCCTCCTCATCGCCCACACTCTCTTTCTTTCTTTCCTTCTTTCCGTCTTTCTTCCTCAGTCGGGGTGATACTTACTGCTGCTCTGCTCAGCTCTGCTCACTTTTTCCCTTGATGGCATCTGACCAACAGGGAAAAGCCAGAGAGTTATTCTTTCTATTTCTTCCAAAAATTGGACTCCTTTGGCTTAATAAATAATTCCTCACCCCACTTCTTCGGTTCTTTATCCTCAAGGCTCTATGCTGCAAAGTTGAGTAAATATGCCTGTGAATGGCAGGTGCAAATGGCTTTCTTCTCCTTTCAGTGCCACATATAGAGCCTCCTAAGAGAGAAGTAACCACTTCAGGTCTGTATGAGATAATCAGTTCTGTCTTCCTGTGTTTTTGAGCACAGCTGCTCTCCACCCACAAAGTTGGGGGGTGTGGGATGTTGGGGCATAGGTAGATTTTTTTTTTTTTTACTGCATATTTTAATGATGCAGCTCTTGTCAGAGTTTTTCCTCTCTTGAGCTGTAAGGTGGAGGAAAAGTTAGAAAACAGATATCAAGTGTTTTGGATAATGAGGGACAAAGGGTTTCGGTTCATGCTGTTGGGGATATTCTCGCCAAGGTTCATTAGAAAATTCAAGTTTCAGGATTAGAGAGGGGGAGAACATGCTGTACAATGTGAGGCGGTCAACGCTGACTCTTGTCTGACTGTACATAAAAGACAATTTAGCAAGGAAGCATTTGTATCTTTAGGTATTTCTGATTCAAATCATCGTCAGTATGTATGAAGGAGGTCAGGAGTGAAGGATGACACTGAGGGTCTGCAGCGGTTGAAGGTGTTGGAATTTTGTCACCCATCCATCCATTCTCTTCATCTTATCCTTTTCAGGGTCGCGGGGTGGTGGTGGGCGGGCTGGAGCCCAGCTGTCTTAGGGCGAGAGGCAGGGTACACCTTAAACAGGCCGCCAGTCTGTCACAGGGCTAACACATTGAAACAAACAACCATTCGCACTCAGATTCACACCTGGGCAATTTTAGAATGACCAATTAACCTAACCCCACTAACTGCATGTCTTTGGACTGTGGGAGGTAGACGGAGTACCCACGCAAAAACGGGAAGGCCACGCAAACTCCAAACGGAAAGGTGGAATCGGACTCAGGACGACTGGGATTCACCTGATTGGCAACGGGAGAACAAGGGGCAGCCAACATCCAAAGAAGAGCTTTGAATGTCCTTTAAGAAGCCTAGAGAACTTCTCCTGAAGACTACTTAAAGAAATGACAAGAAGGTTGTGCTGTGAGTTCAGGTTCTGTTGAAGGATAAAGGTGGTTATACCAAATACTGAATATTGAAATCTTCAAATAAATAAATAATTAAGTCTTGAATTCTTTGGCCCAGCCTGAAGTCAGTTGTAACTCGTGGTATCTTTCGGTATTTAAAAATGATTTTAACAAGCCCTGTGAGAGTAGGCCATGTTTTTCTAACATACATCACTGCTGTGCTGTTAGGGAGAGATGACAGAGAATATTCTGTAGCACAGACGGTGCTTTCCAGTAAGCACACTCAACAGACAAAAGCCAAGTTTGATTTTTGGCCTTTGGGAGAATTGTTTAGGCAATTAATCATGATGGTATAATCTGCCACTGACGAGTTTGTCATTTCAGTGAGAGAACGATTCAAAGATTTTGTTTTAATGTCAAAAATGCTGCATGTAGAGAACAGGAGGATGTACAGTAGTGGTAGCACAAGATATAAAAAATATATATATATATATATAATGGTATAGAGCAGTTTGTACACAACAGACAAAGGAGTAAATGACCAACAGCAGCAGCAGCAACCAGCTAAAAACTATATATATCATGAAGCTGACCTTTTTTCTACCTTTCTCTGGAAGAAAAAAAAAGATTTCAAGAGACTGAGGCTCAATTTGCTCACTTAGCAAATGCGAAACATGAGGCAGAAGGAAATAGCAAATGAAACTTTGCCAGGTTAATAACTGAACAAGAAAAAAAATAACAGTCAGAAATGAAAACAGCTTTGGGCTTCTTTTTTTAAAAAAAAAACCAAACTGAGCTATTGAACATACAGGACATTATTGTAAATGTTTTTCTTTTTTAGGGGGCGGCTTTAGGAATATGATGGCATGATGATGAGGCACAAGCACAGCCTAGCTGCCTGCTATCAGAGCAGACATGCCTCTGTGTCTCCTTGTCTGGAGTGGTGCTGTATATGAAACTGTGTGAGATTAGGTGTTTGTAATTGGTTTACAAATCCCCCTGTAATGCGTGTTCACCCGCTCTCTTTGAAATCAAGTTTCTGCTTCATAATAAATGTATCCACATTATATTTGATTCTGTTCATCTGCGTCTCCTGCACGAGGGCAAACCTGGTCTCATCATCATTTTCGCAACCATCTTCTGATTTGAATGACGGCATGATGCCAAAACAAGCAATATAACCGTCACAGCTTGATTCACATATTTTGACATTCCTTTTATTGAGCCGAGCCCAATTCAAACTAGGAAGAAGAAGGCGAAGAAACAGGCAAAAACACAATTCTCTCAGATGAAATCGCCAGAATTGTTATTCCCAGTGAGAGCCTGTCACTCGTTGTTAGAAGCTAATTGAAAAAAAAACTCATAAATATGCTCGAAAACAGGACAGATGCTTTGTTAGGTGGAAAAACATGTTTCTCATATTTTACCTAAAGGGGAAATAAAGAATGAAAGAGAGGATAAAAGACAAAATATAAGATTTGTTATACCACACACCAACTTGGAGCGTAACCGACTGTGTGAATGCACTCCCTGTCCCGCACGATTGTTGTGTTTTGCCTCGGATGTTTTAATAACCAAAGAATTGCAAAGAGAAGATTAATTTTCTCCAGGAAGCGGGAGGATTAGAGTATTTTTAACAACATCACTTCACTGATGTTCAGCTCAGTTTTGTCTCCCGTTCTCCTCTTCCTCGTGGACACACCTGTCTGTACCGTTGTGCTGAAGAAAATGCAGTTTGAATGTTGGCCCCAACGTCAGCCATTCATTTAAAACCACAATAAAGAGTCACATCGTGTTTGCTCTTTGTGCACTCACAGGCAAGGTGGGCTAAACCCACTGCTGCAACGGACAAGGATGATTTTTTGTTTTCATCACGTCACTATCACCTCTCATGTGCATCGCATGCTTTTCATGCTTGTGCAGTCAAATGGATCCAGATGTCGTTCTGCTGGCTCGGTGAGACCGCTGAGGCCATTTGGCTGCCGCACAGTTCGGACGTGCGGATCAATATTCAGCTCAATAAGTATCATTTCGGTGTGAAGCTGAGGTCGCTGCTTTCGCCTGCCTGCTGACAATTCTTTCCCCCCCTGCTGCAAACTCCGCTCTGCGGCATCACAACAAAATTTATTTGGAATGAAACGAGTTCGCTTAGAGAAACAGAAATTTGAGCGGCCTCTCCCACAAAACGAGCACCGAGGCAAGCAGAAGCAGAAAAAGAGGATGGGGAGGAGGGCACGTGTTAGTGCACACACTTATAAACTGTTCCATCACGCACGAACAGCTTGGAGAGTGAACTATTTACTCGAGTAGAAGACTAATCAGCAGTCCTGGGATCACGGTTAAGACCGGCATTTATCCCAAAGCAAACACCTGGTCCAGGGGAGTACACGCACTGACTGAAGTTGTTCACTCAGACACCACACAACATTTCTTTGTTGCATCCTAAGCCATCACTCAATTCGAAATGTGCCTCTGTGGCTTAAATTCGATTCATGTGTTTAATTAAACCCAGCATTGTAAAATTATCATAACAATTATTTAGTCCTGTGAGGGCTGTGCTTCAAGTGTATAAGGCCAATGAATGTGGAGGAAATATTTAAAGAAAAAGGCGCTTCTAATTTTAAAAAAAGAAAAGAAGAGAGCGCAGCAGTGTTTTCTTTGGTCGTGGATGCAATCAGAAAGTTTGTCATTCCCCTTTGCTCCTCCCTCTAACTTCCTGCCTACACTCTTCTCTGCAGGCAAAATAGTTTTTAAAATCGCCCAAAAGTCGTTTAACTCTTTCCCTCATAAAGACAACAGTTTCCGACCTCCCCTGTACCTTTAATGATGAGCTTGGACGCCACCTTATATGTGAATAAAGACCTGGTTTGACGACCATTAGAATAGTCTTTGTGTTTTTCCATGGGTAGCTCATTAACTTCTATTCTATAAGCAGACCTGAAATACTGTAAGAGAGAAACAACTCAGTTCAGACTAGAGCTCCAAGGGTTACTCCTAGTAGGCTTGCAAGAGGGTAAAGAAATAAAGAAATATTTAAAAACACAAGCAGTGACAACAAAAGAGCATTTTTAAAAAGTATTTCTATTAGTCAAATTAATGAAAATTAGTTGCACTGACCATGTTAACTCTGACACAGCTGAACTGGAGTCTTCTGAGGGTGCGGTTCAGGCTACACTAAAATATTTTGCGCAAATTGGCTCAGCTGTATCCAAAGCACTGGAAGATCAATACATCCTGCTAGGCTTAATAAAAGCTGGAAAAGGAGCTTCATCACAGCACAGAATTGGCTAAATAAACAATACGAGACTCCAATCAGCTGAAGCACTATCAGACAGAGACTCTCTAGTAGTCGTCTAAGAAGATGAGCAGCTTCTGTAAAGCACTTCTCAAGAGAGGAAAATGAGGCAAAATACTTGGTGCGGGTGAAATTTTAACAGAATTTCACAGTGGATGATGATATGTCATCGCATTCGATCAAACCAAAAGCGAAACGTGGTGGCGGGAATATGGAAATGTGGTTGTAGGGCTGTCACAATATATTAAGTCTAATATCTGATTATCATGGCCCAAGGAGGTCAAGGAGAAGTAGCACTCCATCAGTGATGCACGACATTCTCGTCTTTGCATCTTTGTGCAGAAGGAATCGTGCGGCAGCAGGATAATGAGCCCAAACTCACCTCACCAAAAAACTACTTAAAGACCAAAGAAAACCGAGGAGTGCTGATTGTCACCTGACCTCAGCCCGATTGAATATTTATGGAGGAACTTGAAGACTGAGAAGGGCCAGCTTACTGTCATTAAAGGGGTTACGTAAAAACACTAAGATATTTATGCCTCCCCCTCCTCCTCCTCAAATTGTTAGGCTGACATCATGCAATGAGCGTAAAATAGAGAGATCTTCATGACTGAGCAGTGGACTCGGCTGTATGGATGTGAAAACTTTATGTGAAATTTCAGAAAATATGTTTAAATTATATTCAAATAGAAACAAGTAGATACGGATTATAAAAAAAATAAAGAAAAAGACAGTTACAGAAATCCAATTTTAAAAAATGCTGCTTTAATTAAAAAAGGATTGGGATAATATTAAACTGATCCCATATGAGTGACCATTAGAATTATTACAGCAGTCTTAAATGATGGCATCATTTTACAGGATTAGTGGAAGTCCTGTCAACAATGCAAATGTATGCAAGTGTAAATGTTCCCCTGTTAGCAACTACTATTTAATTGGCTTTAACTTGAGACTATAAGCTTGTTAGCCCAGGGTCTCCTCCTTATGTAACCTTCAACCTAAGTTGAATGGCCATTTTTAAAGCAGATTAATCACCTTTCGAAACCTGTGGAAATACTATCATTAGTTGCATTTAGTTGAGCTGGTGAGCCATTCACAATGGCAAGAGCTGCCACAGATAAAACATAAATACAGCTGTAGATGTTAACTGCAACAGCGAGCATGTCAAAGTGATGGAAAGGGGAAGATTCTGGGGTAAATTTTTAAAGGGATTTAAAAAATAAATAATAAAATCGTAGCAGTAATAATGTCACCTTCCCTCTCTTTTTTTTTAATGATGAAAGCTTATTGCAAAGACATCATTAACATTCAGTGTTTGGACTCTGCGGTGGAAGAGCACTCTGCACGTGGTGATGTCGCATCTCTGAGGATTGTTGAATTTAAATAGCATAGTTAGCTCCCCATCATTTCTCTAAGCCGTTTGGTCAGCTGTGCAGCTTTAAAACTAACGCTGATGTATTAGCAGCCCAAGGCGTCTTTAATGGAGGTGCCACTTAATTACTACAGAGACCCACTTGAGCTTAGTGAGCAATCAGAAACACATACGCATTGCTCAAAATCTGAAATTGCTTTTTCACCAAGACGGTGAGTGCAGGAACACATTTTACATGCAAGTACATAGTTGGCACGGAGGTGTGGATCAGGGCGGCCACCCTTAGTTTTGTTCCCCCCTCTGGTCTTTACATTTAGTCTTCAATTCATTTGCCGCTGTAACCTTTTGTCGCCACTCTCGCAGTAACGGAGGCAACCTCTCTGCTCACCTAGCGCCGTTGTCTCTGAGAACAGGGAGGGTAAGGTCAGAGGTTAAGACGTATATAAACAGGTGTGAGATGCGATGATGGAAAGCCGAGGATATGTGAAACTGGGCTGGAAACTCAGCCAGCGGGCGGCGAGGACACAGGAGGACGGTGCATAATAACAAGGGTAATAGATGACTTTGCCCGTCAGTGTGATGCCATGGTTTCAGGTTGTGCAAATTAAACCGTCTTGTATGTAAGGCTCGACCTTTCGGATAGCAGCTCTGTGTGTGTGTGTGTGTGTGTGTGTGTGTGTGTGTGTGTGTGTGTGTGTGTGTGTGTGTGTGTGTGTGTGTGTGTGTGTGTGTGTGAGAGAGTGTATTTGCATGCGCAAGTGTGTAAA
>VUQG01022292.1:0-23311 GCA_015106755.1 Etia nguti | reverse complement strand
AAGGCATCATCAGTGAACTTTATCATTCCTCTTTGATTCATTTTTGCTCCTCTGTGTTGAAGTGAGAGAAACAGCAGCCATATCACGGCAGCTGAGGGATCGCGAGTCTGAGCTGCTCCTTCAGGTTGCCTTAGAAACCAAACCAGGGCTATTTGTTCCAATTTGCTCTGTGGCACTGAGATCAAAAAGCTTGGAACCAAGTGTGCTCTCTGTATATTAGCATCTGTGTTTGTTTCGACACAGTTAGGCGTCTGTTTGCCGCATTTACATCTGTGCGTTTCTTTACAGTTGAGCCATATATTGGTTGTGTTGTCTGTGCGAGGCCAGTCAGGTTTAGGGCTTAATGTGCTTGAACTTGGTGGTTTGTTATTGTCCAGTTAGGCCTTCCCTTGTTACAAAGGCTTCTCGAAGGTCCCTCTTTCCCTTCAGACCCCCCCCCGCCCCAAACCCCATTAAGGTTGGGGTTTAAAAAGCCGTTCCCGCTCCGCCTTCTCTCCTTCATTGAAAAGTTGGCGGTTTGTTTACGAGACCGCCAGCACTTCTTTGTGGTTCTGCGCTCTGCTTATGAGAAGGAGGCGAGTAGCTAGTGAAACACTCACCCCTCCCCCTTCCTTCTCTGTCTCCTTTCCCCTTCTAACAGAATCAATTTGAAAAGGACAGACGGCCCTCACAGCCCCCCGTGCCTACACCCCAGTGATGCTTAGCTGGTGAGTACACTTTAATCTTTTTCATTTGGAGCCTCCATGTCATTTTCATGCACTACTTTGATTGGTTTCTATATCCTCCTCTGAATTGCCGCTATGCATTGGTGCAGCAATTTAGTTGACTTTTTTTTCTTTTATCCTCAATTTTTTCCTGGCAAACAACAAAATTTCTCTCTGGTCTTGTGGATGAAGGATAGCAATTACTCTTTTCCTTCCATTCTAACTTTATTTAAATGTCTTCCACTCCCCCACACACCAAAAGTAAGGCAGTCTTTTTCGGTGAAAGTCCTTTATTCTGACTGACTGAAGTGATTTGAAAGGCAGTGGGGAGAGTATTGCAGTAAAGCCGGAAGAGAGGAGGATAAGCAGAAGTGGTGGGGGCAGGTAGGGGTGGAGGGGTTTCATGCAGGCTGCTAACGGTCAAGGTTTACCTTTCCACCTCTCTTTGATGCACAAGCCACGTATCAACTATCCACAACTTGAATTGTTGTACTTAAAAATGAGTTAAAAACAGCACATTTCCAACAAAAAATAAAAACAAGAATAAAATAAGGAATAAGAAGTGACTGTCAAAGTGATGCTGGATAGTCACAAGTACTTTTTTCCCTGTGAAAGCGAAGCACTCGGGTCGCCGACACCCTTGTGCCTAATTGACACAGCACAGTGAAATTATTATAGAGGTGACATGAGTGCATAATCATCTTATGAAATCACCTTCACCAGAGCAGGCTGGGGCCATTTTCAGAGCTTTTACATGCTGTTTTTAATTCAGCTGTAGCAACAGCAAGAAAGTTGGGTCATTATTCCATCCATCAACACCTGACGCTTGAAAGTTTACCTTATGTAACGTTTTAAGATATTTCTACGGTGGGCTGGAGAGTTCAATCACACTGCAACGTAAGAAAACACCAGCAAATAGACAAACGCTGCAAAAGCACACAAAACGCAACGGAAGTAGGAAAAAAACTCATAAAATACAACGGAAGTGTTTTAGGGGATTTTTAAAATTTATTTATTTATTTTTTGCATACAGAAACTGAAACATGCCAATGATTGCATTAAAGGAAAAAGAAGTGGAGGATTCATCAGTGTTGTGAAGGAGAAAAATATGCAGTCAGTGTGTATTTTGATCACATGAGTCATGTAATACTAAACTTATATATTTGCTATTAGCTGGTTACTGTTAGCTTGTCACTTCTGGAGCTGTTCCTTGTGTTGTCGTCTCCCTCTCTCTCTCCTGTGTGTAGTGGTTTCTTTTTTTTTCTTTCTTTTAAAAAAATTTCTGGAGTTTTCTGTGCATTTAAACTGTCAGGGCCAAATTTAATCATCCTAAACCACTTAGGCCAAACCATGTCAGTAAGGCCCATCACCATATTAGGTTTTCTCTTTGTGACATTAAACCCTATGATTGGATGCAATGTGTCAAAAATTAAGTAAAATATTGGTTTTCTACTTGAAAAATGAATAATACTGTAAAAAAGAAGTGAAGAGTGAAGGGAAGTGTAGTGCAGTTATAGAAAGTAGTCCATAATTGCACAAAAATGTAAACAAAGTACAACAGTTTTTTTCTATATGTGTTATTAATATGGCATTTTTAAATCTCATAGTTATGTTGGCGAGTACAGTTGGAATGTGACTGTCCACTGAGGGAAGTTATCCAGATTACAAAAAAACTGTATAGCAGTCAAGCCTGTTTGAAGCTGAGTTTTTAATATATGCAAGCTCTCTTGGAGTTCACCAACCTGAGCGCGTGCTAATGAACAGAGGTGGCGAGAAAACTGTTGGCCTACATGCTTTAAACACAATGGCATGCAGAGTGAGCTCAACTTTCATTTCACTTGTCTCAAATACCTTCACACTCACACATACACACACATATTCACTGAAGTTGAACATAAGCCAGAGTGACATAAAAATGTTTTAGAAGGTCTTTTAGTCATTTATCAAATCTGTGAAAATGTGGAGGAGAACAAAGTGAAGAAAACAACATCTAATAAAAATCTATCCATATCTGTGATATTGTTTTTTCTGGTCCGGATATCATATTTTTTGCTGTCCCAGTGCTCGTTCAGCTATGTAAACTAGATCCTATTGTGACGTAAACAGCTCAAAAAAGTGCCTTCGATAACAGAAAGTAAAACTGAGGAGCTAAAAGTCAAACATTTGGCATCCCCTCAGAGAAAATGACCTTGTTTACTGAGCGACTGTGCAAAAAATGTTATACTCCTAAAATCAGAATTTATGCATCATTGATTTTTTATTTTATTCTCATAAAATATATAATAGGGTTATTTTTAATGTAGCAACTTTATTGACTTAACCTTGACTCAACTGGACCTATATATATTTAAGCACTTTTCATTGCATTGCAAATCTAACCTTGCGTATTTGTTCAGACTGCACAGAGTATTTAAATAACCCTAATCTGATAAGAATTAGTGAAATATGAAGGCTGTTTGGATACTTTTTAATAAAACGTAAGCAAGTGATGCCACTCAAATTTTGATTTCTGTGGCTTTGTTCAGTCTCAAGTGTATCTATCATCTTGGTTTCAGTTTCAAGCCCTTTTTATCTTCTGCCCAATTTATCATAAAATTAGTACAGACTGCTCTTGCTCCAATCTCAACCACTTCTTTCTCTGTATTTAATATCCCTGAAGGCCATCCCTGGAATTTGGTTATTTTCTATTGCTCCCCTCCCCTTGCTCAGCACATGCATTCTGCCCACTTTCTCTGTTCAGTTCAATTTGTGGCCTAAATATCTCTCCCTAATATGTGTCATTGGAGTAGAGTAGCAGTGCTCCCTCTCTGGCTGCTTTGAAGAAGCTCCACCGCGTTTGTCTTGGTTCTCTCTGCCCCTGTGGGAGGAGATCAGGGGTTCCAATCGTGGTTGGCATGTTGTCTCCTCCAGCCCCACTGTTGTTTGCTGATATTTAGTTCAGGATAACAATAAGCCGGAAGAAAACAAGCTCCTTTCAGGCCAATAAGAGATAGAAGGGCTGGACTGAGAGGGAGAGAGAGGCCTAGAAAAAAAAATGGGGGGTGGAAAGACATGGGTCTCATCCCTGGATGGGGATGCTCTTTAAAGTATTCTGTTTGTGGCCCCCAGGGCCGAATTAAAGGAGCGTCATTATCCCTGGCAAATTACCACGCTGCCTTTGTGGTCCAGCCATGGTACATTAGGGTGCCTTAAAACGTGGCTGAGCTGTGCCTATTCAGTTTGCAAAAGTGGGGCCACTGGCAGATCCTTGGCCTGACTCACAGAGGAGGCATTCACGCCATATCGGGGGGATGGTGACAGCAATGATGGTGATGGAGAGGTTCTCTTGAGATGAGTAAAAAATCTCTCAGGCCAAGACTGATGTGTGATCTTAAATCACGTGCCAGCTGATGATGTAATCATTTGGCTTCATCAAGGGTTTGAGCCGCCGTGCAAATCCGGGCCCTGACAGAGACATTCCTGAAGATTTCCACAGCAGTAGCAGGAATTAAATTAGATCCAGTCTTTTGGTGGAATAATAATAATAATAATAATAAGGATAATACGTTTGGGGTTTTTTTGCCTGCTGTCAGATTAAGATAGACTTTCATATTCCTGCTTTATTATTATTATTATTATTATTATTTTTTAGCAATAAAACAAAATGCCTATGCTCACAGTTGACCGGTAACCTAATGGACATCGACATGGACAAAATCAAATATAAGGAAAATTTTTTGTCAGTATTTTAAATTTTAATGTCAGCCTTTGACCTCTTTTCCGGTAAATTTCATCAGTTAGCTTCGAAATATGAGGGTTGTGGTTTTGCTTTAAGGTGTACAGTTATCCACAAGTACAAAGAAGAAGAAAAGGCTGTGGGTGTTTTACTTGGTCAGTGCTTTCATGTTTCAAGAGGCAGTTAAGATAACTGGAAAAATTCTGGTGTCTTGTATCCAACACTGAAAGTGAGCAGGAGGGGCTGATCTCAGAAGAAATGTCAGATCCTTTGAGCCTGAGTGAAGGATTTCAGTAGTTGCAGAGTGTCTGCAACAAATAAATGTCTGAGTTCTGTATGGCATCCACTACAAGCTGCGAATGAAGCTTTTTTTTCTACACACACACTTTTTGCAGATTTTCTAGCCTTTACTGCAACAGGACAGCGAAGAGAAGACAGGAAAGCTGGGAGACACAGAGTAAATGGCCACAGATTTGGTGGATTTTAAACCCGGGCCTCTGCATTAGCCTTACTGCATATTGGGTCACCTGCTCAGCCCAGTGAGCTAAATCGGCACCTGGCAAGCTTTGTTTTAAACATTTGCAGGTAGCTCACACTCAGCAAACGTTGATTCTCTGGGTCTGAAACAGTTAAATTAAGTTTTCATCCTATGCCAAGTAAAGTCATGTTGCTCCATGAGCTATTATGTCAACTCTTCAAAGAAAACTAAATAAGAGCGCTGCTGAAGGCACCGTAAAAGTTCTAGTGTGTGAAATATTTGTTCTTGGCACTTTGCCTTTATTTATCATCCAATCAACTGGAAACTTTACCTCAGCGATTGATGTCTCCCTCATTTTATTTTTCTTACCACGATAGGTGGGAGATTTCATTACTTTCCAACATTGTTTCCGGGTTTTATGAACTCAATCCCTCTGCTGAAGTAGATGAAGAAAGGGAGGAGGGCTTTTGTCCAGGGGCCGTGGCAGAAAACCCTGAGCCTGTAAATCCTGTGCTGATCTTTGGATCATTAAGCTGTGAGCCCTCAGTTCTTTGGTTCTTTATCACCAGGCCTGGATCCCTGGCCATAATAGAGGCTAACTGGCTAATGATTAGCTGTCTACTGCAGCTACTTGAAAGCTGACTGCTGCTGCTGCCAATCTGAATGAGAGGAGGTTTTAAAAACATATAAATCCTTACATGCGTTTTTCTTTTTTTCCCCTCTCAAACCTTCTCTCTCAAGATCTGGAACTATTCAGTTCTTTTACAAAGCTCACTGTGGAATGATGAGTGTTTTTTTTCCATCTTCATTTTGTATGAAAAGCCATGTTGACTTAAGCTATTGTTGATTTGCATATTTTAAGCCGCTTGCTCGTGTAACTACTTTACAATAGGTGTTGGAATGGCTTGTGTACATGCTTGTTAATTTGACAAACAGCATTACCTTCTCCCCGTACTGCCTCTGAAGTAATCGCCTTGTCTCTAAACAAGCTCCATGGAGCTGAAAGGAAGGGGATGGAGTCTGAGAGGCAGTGTTTTGGATAACAATCACTTTGTCTTCCTCCTATCAAAAATCCTTGATTACTTGATTATTCAGGAACCACACAGGCATATGAATATGAAACTTCTCACCCTCTGAAGCAAACATAAGAAACAGCTGGGATGAAATCTTCTTCATTTAAAACGTTGACTGGGAATCAACTAGTTTGGAAGAGCGATCTGGAAGACGGCGCTACTGCGTCACTAATTGACAGATTCATGGCGTTTACATCGTTTCGTGCTCTGTGATTGGGGAAAAAAAAGGTTAATACACAATGGTTTTCCTTCAAGAATTCACGTGTGTTAATAAAGCTTGTTATTTAAATTCTTTATTCAATCTTTATCTGTGTAGGTTTCTTTCTTGAGTGGAAAAAGAAGCTCAAGATTGCGAGAAAAAGAAGGATTGTGAATGAGTTTTGTTTTTCCACAAACATATACGGTATGTAAATCGGTATATTGTGGGTTGCATGAGGAATGAGAATGTGTTCCATCGGATTAGATGCCAAACATGTGGAGACAAGGAGGCAGAGAATAAGAGAGGCTGGTTAGGTCTTCTGCTTATATACTTGAGGGTCATCAGCCTCTGATGATAAGCTGCTGGCTAAGATGGGGATTATGCTCAGGACATGCTGAGGACAAGGATGTGGACAGCTGCAGGAAAAAAAAAGAAAAGGTAGTTTTTCCTTTTGTACCTCTTTGAAGTCTGAGTCCACCTCAGGAGCACGTGCATAGGTGGTGCATTATGCCTCTGTGGAGCCACATGGCCAAAAAGCCATAAGGCTACCCGCAGACACACATCCATCTAGACTTGTGTGCATCATCCAAGACTCTAGCAAACTGTGGAAACCATAGCATGCCTGAAAAGCATTTCTTATAGTTAATGTAACATACAAAGTCAAACTGAGACGAAGTTCAGCACATCTGAGGATCAGGGAAGGATTATGTGTACATATCTGCTGCATTCTGTAAGAAAGAGTCCCAATCGTTTGCTTTTCACTGTGATTTCACTTTTACAGAGGGCGTTGACTCGATTTTTAACACAAGGGTCTAAAACTAGAGGGTGTCACATATCCCTTTAAAACAAATATGTGATTTGGACTGGACTCAGTTAGTCTGTGATGGGATTCAAATTCCAGTCTTTGGCAGTCTGACATCCAGGATGCTCATCCAGTACTCTGGCCACACACCTTTATCTCTGGGGGGCACACTGCTTCCTGCATTGGCACTAAATGTTGGCAGCAAACAAAATTCCTAGGGATACTGGTCTGGTTTGGCTGATTGTAAAATGTGCCTTCTCTGTTTCTGTAAGGGAGATTACCTTGCCTGTCTTTAACTCGCTTTTACTTTTACCCAGAGAAAACACAGGCTGTTGAAGGCAATCAACCACAATGCATTTCTTCTATATCAGTTGTGATGTTAATTTTAACTTGTATATGAGCCCGTAACCACGTAACTCACTGCTATAAATCCAGCTTTAGTGTGTTAACACATCTGAAATCCTATTAGAAACCCTTGATTTATTTTGGGCTAAATCAGCCTCACCTAAATCAGACCACAAGTAGAACTTAACTCTCTCTTCTGTTAGATTTTTTTTAACCACCACTTTCACTCTCCACAACCTGTGGAGCAAATTTGCTGTCTGCTTTTTAGTCATTCAGTAAGGATTAGTGGCACTGTGTGTTTTCTAATTATAGCGCTGGACTGTGCTCTCTCCTCCACTGAGGGGTCAAATCAAGCCCACCAGGCTCTCAGCCAGGAGCTTAGTCACAACTCTTAACCGCTACTTTTACACATTTATGCCTGTGTTTCTTAATTTGATATCTTTTTAAAAATTGCTATTTTTTCTTTTTCTTTTTAAAAAAAAAAAAAATCACTGCACGCTCCCGTTCTCTTTTTTTGCGCCTGTCCATTTCTCTGTTCCTCCCTCTCCTGCTTGTTGAGTTCACAAGAAAGACTTTTCATTTGGATAAAATAAACTCAATGAGGTAACTGTCAAAATAAATCACTTCCTATATCAAGGAGGAAACAAGTAAATGCCCGGGAGAAAGGGATAGCAATTCCCTTTTTTTAACCACACAATCAATCAGTTCCCCTTCACATCTTTTCACATCTTTTCATTCTTGCCGAACAATGGGTTTGATTAACCCCTCTGGGAAAGCTCATTATCCATTTCCATCACAAAGGTGTTTGTAAGGCACTTGGATTTGAAACGCCTCAGCAAAAAAACATAGATAAAAGGAATATATCGAGCTTGGAAAAAAAAGAGAATGATAAAAAATGATGGCTGCCAGTCTGAGCTCGTGCGTCTGGTTTAACAACTAGCCAGATGTTGCTCCTATATTCTTGATGTCAGTAAGATGTTTTGATCGTGGTGACTGCGTTGTGTGAGTTTGCCAACTCGCTTTAAAATTTTCTCTTTTTCTCTGCCACTTTAATTAGATGAATTGAGTTGTGACAGTGGGACTTGAATTATATTATATGTATGAGTTTATTTTGAGTATCGGAGTCTGTTAAGGACGTGCGGGAATTCCATTGTTGAGCCAAATCAATTTCCCTTCTTCGAGGGACACCTAGGAAATAGTTCAATCCATTTTAATCAAAGCACCTTATTATGCTGGACTTTGGGTTCGTGTCCCGTTTTCGCATCAGTTATTTGATGAGGATGAAATGTGCAACCGTATGGCAATTGCAAAGATAACTGTATGCCTTTTGATTTAACTTAAAATGACTTATTTATGTTAGTAAATATGTTGTGATGGGCTCGAATTCTGGATATGCTTTGATGGGCAGAGTGATCTAATGCACACACATCTCTGTTTATCCTATATACGATCACAGTTTGAGCCATGTTCAAACTTTTTGATCCCACAGTCCCTGCATAGTGAGGACATGAGCAGATGACAAAATGTGTGGCAAGCAAATCCCTGCAGCTATGTTGTTGACAGAGTTCGAGTCGATCTCTTACCCAAAATCAGATGAGATGACTGCTATCAGCTTTGTGTCAGTGTGTCCAATACAGAGATCGAGACAGGATTAGCTTAACTTAGCTTAGCCTAGCCTAGCTTAACCTAGCTACAAGACTAAAAGTCAAATTGCAGCCCACTGATACCCACCGGAATAAATCTGTGCCAAATCGATCATGCGGATCCATCTGCTCTGGTTGGGAAATAAAGGAACAGGTCTAATGTTATTTGTTGTTAGAGGCACAGCTGCTTTGAGTGACCGGTGGGTGACTACTATGCTGCTAGTTCTGTGCTAGGAATCACCTCAGCAAAGTCAAATCACTAAACTGGACGAGCTTTAGGTGTTGTTATCATTTGAAACAATTTTATTGAAGTTATCTAAGAACTAATATCCTCTATACTTTAGTTTTGATGAGTGCTTGGTGAATTGGATAATAAACACTGCTACTCCTGGTACCCAACAATAATAATGTTCCAGCAGCAGGTGGTTAACATAAACATATGTGACACCATATGTGGCTATAGCTATTTTTATACACATGATCTGTGGTTCTACCACAAATCATATGACACACCCTCAAGCAAATCCAATAGTTATTTTTGTGTTTATTGAAATAATTGAAGGACAGATTGTTTTTGTGTTGATCAGTCTAGTCTTTGCTTACCATCTCCCTGTCCTAGCTCACAGTAGATTGGGTAAAGGGATGGCCAACTGCAGGGATATTCAAAACAACAGCTTATTTAAAAACTCAAAATGGCCCTTTAACCCTTAATATATTTCTCTGGACATATGGGAGAAGACCAAAACACTCTGCTCTAATTCACACAGACATATGATGAACTAACAACACCTCTGAAAGGCTCCAGCTGGCCAGTAAGGCTTTGTAGTTTCCATTAACTTACATTTTTAACTTTTGTGGGCACATTTTCACCTCTCTTCTCAGCACGCACAGTAAATCTGTTTTTTCTTTCTCACCCGTGAGTGTCTTTCAGTTGACTTTGTGTGATAATATAAGTACAAAGTGCCTTGAGGTCATCTGGATTTTATTTCAGTCCCTCTTCTTTTCTGTGCCCACGTTATAAAAGGTATGTTCACTTCAAGATATCAAAGTGGGATTACTTGTAATTCTTATTCTTGTACAGGATGACCTCCTCCTTTTTGGTTGAATTAGGTGCCTTTACAGAATTAATTACTTTGAGCTTTGGGGCTGAGGAGATTTCTTCGTATTTTCAGTATCTGGGTCTTTTGTGTTCCCTCACACAAACATGAGAGAACAGGACTGACTGAGAAGGTGTTATTAGTTCTGCTCTCCGTTAATGTGAAAATATAGAATCAAGCCTAGATGCACGTGTGAAGTCTTAAATGAAAAGTGCGAATGTATCTGGCTAAACATCCTGCACCAATTAGTTAATGATTAGACTAGTAATTAGATCTTTGGGAATCTTACTCTTTGTGCAGCTGATTGATAGTGGCACTTGTTCACGCTGTTCATTTGAAGTTTTCGTGGATGCTCAGATTCTGGCACATTCTAAAACCCATCCACACGCATGCTTTGATGAAGATATCCACACCGCAGCCTCCAATTTACAGCTCAGCTTGATCAAACTGCTCATTTACAAAACTAATGAGAAAATGAACAAAAATTAAGGAATCATTTAGCTGTTGTATTACATGAAGACAAGAAGCCACATTTCTTTTTCTGCTGTGAGCAATTATATCACAATTACAACACAACACAGCCCCTTCGGGCGCTTGTCTGAGGGCGTTGAGCTTCCTTTTGGAGTTCTAAATGCGGCGTCGGAGGCGTGATGTGTGTCAGGGCGGGGAATAATTCCGCCAGCGATCAGTCTTGTTTTTATTTTCATCACAAAAATTTCCTGGCATATTGCCTGGGTTATGCTTCAAGAAGACCATAGCTACAAATTGTGCCGCAAGACCACATAGCAATTATACACAATATGAGATTGTTTTTTTAATTCCAATTACATCACAACAGATTTAATTATAGCTGCGTGTCTTTTTTGCAAACTGCGTCAGGCTCTATCGCCTGTCTTTTGTTTGGGAGAGGATGTTTCTTCACTCTCTGGACTGTGATCAGTGTTTGAAAAGACACTATGATATGAGAACCAAGTGCTGGCACTGTTTAGGAGATGAAATGGAACAAATGATCTGCTGCAGCTTTTTTTGTTCATCCGTGATTCCAACATGTAACTGTCTCAGAAGAATAAGAACCATTTACATGCAACGATCTTTTAAAACGCAGATGAGCTTTTTGTAAAGATCTTGCACAGGTTGACGGCTCTTTCGGAGCTCTTGAATTCATCCGTGAAGTTTGGATGTTTGGATGCGGCACAAAGTTTTTACTTCAGAGCTGCGCCCCTGACACTTCAAAACACTTTGCACTTGTTTGACTTCTTACGGTGTTGCTGCAATCTTAAATCCCTCTCCCTCTCCCTAACCCTTCCTCTTCCTCCTCCTTTGCTTTCCGTCCTTTTGAGAACAGCAGGATCTGACAGCCCTGAGCTGAACAGTGTGAAGTTTGTGAAATGGAAATGGCTTTGTGGTGTCTCCTAAACGCCTGACCACTTTATCTTATGGTGTGTGTCTGTGTGTCTGTTCGTGTACATGTGTATATTTTTCTGTTTCTGCATGTGTGTGTGTGTGTTGTGCAGATTTCTTTAGCTGTAGTTTCATGAGTCCAGAATGTGAAATGGACTACTTCTGAATCATTCTCCGCTGCCAGCTGGTGATCAGATTTTTCTTCCCCAGTGTGCAAATAAATAGGATCACTGCTGCAATGTGTCTGCACTGGTGGCAAATCCTTCCTCATAGAAGATTGCAGCCCACGAGCCATTGCTAAACTATACAGTTATGTTGTTTTTAAAAAAATTATTATTACAGTGTTTATGTTGAACAATAAAAAAAAAAGGAAAGGACATGAAGGAATACTCTGATTTTAGACTCATACCTGATTGTTGAGCTCTTAAAAGTCTTTAACTATACAGAATGTGCCTCTCAAGTTCCCTCAGCTTTTGTTGCAGGCTGAAATTCAACATTTTGTTTTATAATAGTGAAAACCTAACCTTGCAGTCTCCTTCCAGCTCTTGTTAGCATGAAAGAGAAAGGTACTAAAACATCAAAAATTATCAAATGACTCCTGAAATATAAGCCATTTCTGCTAACACGATGCTTCAGTGTGTTCCAGTCTACATTTCACTGAATACACTGCTTCTGTGTGACACAGTTTCCCTTCCTTGGTCTTTGAAGTGTAGCCAAAAGTCATGCATCGTGGCTTTTGCAAGCTTCTGAGCATAAGGCGAGACATAAGAGAAGTCGATTATACTTCTGTGTTGAGAAAATTGTCACTATATATCACAATATAACAATACATGCTTGCAGTATAACTTGTCACCAACCAGTCACAGACTATAGCCAGCCAGATGTCATACATTATGCAAGAGGACTAAGGTGCTTCAGGGTGGTAAGAAACATTGTACATATTGACTAACCGCAAAGTGTTTGATGACATGAAACTCAGACCTTGTACAACTTGGCTGATTCTGAGCGCGTGTTTACTGCACTCGCAGTTATATTTTTAGCTGTCTACTTGTCATCTGATCGCATGAATTTTCATGCCACGTGTACGGGAACAAAATGTGTCTGTGTCACGGGCCTTGTCAAATTTAAAATGTGTCAGATTCAAAAAGTGTCAAACTACAAGATCCAAAGCGATGCTGTAAATCTATTTGACTGCAGTGACTGTTACTCGGGTGTTATTATGACAACTGACAAAGCACAAATCTTGAGCTGACACTGTGTGCAGTGGCAGAGAAAGGCAATCTTTAAAGGGATGACCAGCTTTAGAAAACTCCTTACCTTTGGCCCTTTATTTTACCTCTGAATGGAAAATCACTGAAGAAAATACCTAAAACCTTCAAATGCTTTATTTTTTCTTATTCAGGCATGAATGCCATGCAGACATGCACTGTGAGGACTCATGTATAATAAGCTTTTTAACCCTTATTTAATTATGGAAGATCAGGACCAATGAAACTTTTCAACCAATAAATCATTAGGTTGAACTTGGTGGATGTAAGTAAACTTTAAAAGCAAATTTTAAACACGACCCCACTCTAAACCCATAAAATGTTTTCAAGCTAATGTGTGTTTATAGACATAATGAGACACATGCAAAACCTTACCAACCGTAACCTCTTTGGTGGAGGTAAAAATTGTAGTTATTAGATGTAACTCTGGTTCTATGAGGATGGGCGTAACCCTTTAATGATGTTTACTGTTTTTCTTTCGGTGACTGAAGGGAAACCGTCTTGCTATGTCCCTGACTGCGAGGACACACTTGCTAATGAAAACTACACAAGATATGTCTGTAAATTCAAAGTTTCAAACATGGAAACTAGAGAGTGTTTCCTTTTCTGAGGGATCACAACTATGTTTAACATAAGACAGTTATAGGAGTATTTGGAACAAAACAGTTTTCAGTGGATTTGCTAAAAATGTTTTTGTTTTGGTCGCTGTGCGCTCCAGTTGTGGATTTATAACCCTCATACATTCAGTTGTTACATATGTTCAACTGGAAAAACACTTATTCACTGTGTGGGCTGCAGTATATCAGTTCATCTTGTGAAAAGTCAAAAATTCTTAAAATTTTCTTAAAAAGTTGAAAATAACGAGCCGTGTCTGGGTCAGCACCGTGGTGAAGCTGGAGCTGAATGCGACCTGCTGAAATGGGACTGTAGCTTATTAGATCGCAGATCAGACCAATTAACGAGAAGGTGGCACTGTTTGGATTTTCCCAAGGCAGTGCTGCCACTGACCTGTTGCATCCGTTTTGCCTGCAGAGCAGAGGAAGGTTGTTGTCTGAGGAGACTTGTTAGGAAGCAAAGAGCTGCTCATTCGGGCTGCTGCATCATCTGCAATTCATTTTTCTCAGGAGAGCCCTCACGCACACACACTTACACGCACGCACACACACACACACACACATGCACATTCACTCAGCTGCTGTTGATGGCCTTCTCAGTGTCACACAGTACCTGATTTTTTTTTTTCCTTTGTCATTTATGAGCAAAAGCTGTGTGTGTTGGTTGGAGGGCTTTGAAAGTGATTGTTTGATGGCTGCACACAGCAAAATTAATGCTTCTGCTAAATTTCCTCATTTTGAAATCACAAGGGCTCTTTGAACACATTGTGTCTTTGTGTGTTGTTAGTGTGTGAGCTTTTATTAAAGTTTTTGCAGCCAATCCCCAAGAAGCACAATGGTAGAGAGTGATGAATGCCCACAGCAAAAAATCCAATAAGATGGATTTGGTGGGAACAGCAGCGTTCGCTCGCTCGGCCACTCTCTCTTGCTTTCTGTCTGTTATTCCATCTACCACACGCTCAGCCGGTCACCCAACAGCGTGGCTCCACATCAGTCGTTTGTTCACAGCAGATCAGTGCTCTGTAATCAAAGTGGGAGGCAACTCGCAGATCATTAATGCAATGCCACCTGTGTTTCCTGTCCACTGTCCAAGTCTGAAGAGGATTCACCAGAGCGGTCGGTGATCAGCGGCGATGGACACATCAAATGTCTGTTGTTGTCTCCACTGTGCATGACCGTTGAGCGCCGAAAGAGCTCAGCCTGCTGTACCGGCCACTTTATAGGCTTTGAGAAACACCAGCATGAATCCAATAAACCTTCACTTAATTTCTTTCACACAAGATTTGTATTGGATTCCTGTGTTGCTGCCTGGTAGTGACTGTACACTTGAACATGTGCCTTATTGTGTTTAAAGTTTAACTGGAAGAATTATGAAAGCGCGGGCCAATGAATGAAACCTTGGCTGCCCCTAAGGAAATTTGTCTTGAACAAAGGGCCTTTACAGCATGCATATAAAAACTTAATTACATCAGCAGGGGCTCTACATAAAGCACAATTTGAAAGAGCAACACAGACACTTAATAAAATATAGACACATTTTTGATGTAAAACTTTTTGATGACATTTCGAATGAGATTTTGTTACACAGGTGGATGCTGCAGGGGATAAAGGGTGTGAGCAGCAAGGCCGGACAAAAGGTCTGAGTTTGCTTTGATCTTATGAGCACATTCGTAAACACCGTCTGTCGCTGGTGCAGTTGCTTTGTGATCCAGTCCGGCAACTCATTTCAGTTCAAATGCTGCTAACATTCGAAAGATTTCCTGACAAGCCACTGTGTTTGTTTGGAAGCTGGGTGCGGTGGGGACAACCCACTGGTTAGTAAAGTCATTTGATCAAGTTATGAAGCATTGAGCTAAATGTTTTCACCATCTTAGTGTTGTTTAAATCGAGTATATGACAAGTGATAGTTGGATCAAGCTGTTTTAAAACTTGCACACCACATGCTCATTGGCTAAGAACTGACATAATCTTGGTACTCAAATAATGACTTAAATTTCCAAAACATATTTTATATTCATTACAATGCCGTCTTTTCCATAAAGTGATGATGAAATTGTTTGTTGAGGTCACAGAGCAAGGGAGTCAAAGGTCTTCTAGGCCAGCGGTCCCCAACCTTTTTTTGCGCCACGGACCGGTTTATGTCCGACAATATTTTCACGGACCGGCCTTTAAGGTGTCGCGGATAAATACAACAAAATAAAACCAGTACCGGTACCAAAAAAAGAAGATTTATTCATAACACACAGGAAAAGACCCAGGGACACCGACTTAACAATAAAAAAAAAAACATAACGCTAAAAACTGATAAAAACCCTGAAAGCCATAAATTTCACACACGAGCCTCAACTCTCGCGGCCCGGTACCAACCCACCTGCCTTAGAGGCAACAACACGGAACGAGTGGGTAGAAAGACACAGCTCTGCTTTACGTGGCTCCAGAAAGACCGAACCGGGTTGGTCCGAAAGAACACAGACAGCACTGCTGACACAGTTACACACATGAGAAATACAAGGAAGGCCAGAGAGACGAGCATTATTTTACAAGCAAGTGGATGAAGTGTTACTGATCGAGACAAAGCAGTAGTGTCCATCAGACGTGTATGAGCATGTGTTAGAATGCACTCTCTGAGGCTGAGGAGAGTGAACACGGACAATGTAGGACCTCTCATCGATGGTGACATGAGAAGCAGCGCACACTCAACAAAGAAAACGCTGAAATACAACAGGGAGCCCCCAGGGAGGGACCACAAGGACAGACATGAAACAGGACATCTTCCCAGTCGCAATGAAGGGACACACTGAGACAGAGCAGGAAATAAGTGGCAGTCTAAACACGGTGAAGTTTAGAGACACACACAGCTAAAGACAAAAACTAGTGTCTTCAACAGCCTGTGGTAATGACCCGTCAAAGACAGCGGACACTTCAGAGCCTGGGCGTAAAGTCAGGAATTCTGCAGTGAAAGCAGCTAACACGTGACATTTATAGCTGAGGATAACAGGACATTATGGAAGAGCAACAAGTGTGTGTGCGGTCTGATTGATGCCTCCATATATATATATGTATATATATATAAAAACAATGACAGCTGGAGGAAACAGGTCTCAGGTTGATCCATTATGGGGTCCTGGCCTGCCATGTAGATGAGCCAGCACAAAGTGTCTCCTTAACAGTGATACTCTGGCTCAGAGATGCAGTCTAAGTGTGACGTAAGGACCATGACAACTCTGTTTTGTGGCAACAACCTTCCTTACTACAGACAAGAAAGTACAAATATATCAGCAATGATAGATTCAGCATCTGCAGCTCATAGACGTGGACTGTTTAATAAGGAAAAACTTGTTTAACTCCAAGATTAAAGTCTTCGGGTAGCAAGACACACCAAACTGGATGTAATGTTTGATACGAGCTGGCAATCACTAGCGCTGCCCGTCAGCCTCCTGGTAGATACACTGATGTTATTCATTTTAAAAGCCTACGTCGCCTCATTCACAAGCTCTCACATTCAGAAAACTTGACCTCTTCAGGTCACTGATATTCAAAGTCGTCCAAGACTTGTAGTGCATACACCTACAGTATCAATTTGAAGCGCCTACGTCGCCTCGCTCTCCAGTTCTCACATTCACGACCTTGGGCATCCATGCTGCCCGCGCCCACGCTGGCACTGCAGAAACATTTATTGCAAGGCTAGAAGCAGGTGTCCAGAACCAACATCTAAGCATCCATTTGTGATACATACCATTCACACAACTTGTGTGTTCTTCAGTAAGGGCCAGCTCTGCCGGCCTGACCTCTGCCTCCAGTGTCACTCTGTCCTCCTGCTTTTCTGAAGAAGAGCCATTGATTTGCTTATCTGCTAAAGGAAAGAAATTATACTTGTTATGCAATTTGCAGACTAAGGCCTTTTGATCGAATTCCAAAAATAACACTTTTTAAAATCCATTTGGGTTAATGGTAACTTAACTGTAACTTTAAACAGTAAGAGGAGGGCTAAAATAAATGCGCAATAAGCCTGACGATGCACTGTATCACAGCTGGTGTCACTGCAGTTTATGGAAATGTATTTATGGTGCATAAAAAAAAATTATTTCCAATTTCTCTCAAATGCCTCGTGAGATTTGTTTCACGTAAAACTGGCAACTGAAGCACGCTGAAAACATTTGTTGCTTTTGTTATTGTGCTCTGGTTGTTGCCAATGAGATAAAATATCACTTTAATGCCTGCTATTCCCATTAATTAGCATTTACACACACAAGTACGCACATAAATAAGTACCTCTCTCAGACTCTGTGCGCCCGTCATCACTGCCATCATACTCCTCGTGCCTGTATGGGGGCTGCCGATACTGTTTTAGTCTCCTCTGTTCCCTTTGTGTGTTCCTTTGCCCTTTGTGGCTCCATCTCTGTCTTACGGAGCACATCCACCGGGCACGCTGGCGCCAGCTCTTCCAGTGCTGAGAGAGCCGAAATCCAAGACCTCCACGGCATCGCAAACGCTGCAAGCGCCCAAGTCTTCTCAGAGCCCTGTACCTGCTTAGGTGGGACCTAAACAAGTCTCCCGCTTCAGCCTGGCTTACTGCATGATCTACGGGGGCCTCAGCAATTTCTTCAGCCTTCTGTACTGGTCTATGATGATCGTGCTGTTGTGAATGAAGGTGTTGGGAAGACTGGGAAGAAAAATCTGAGATTCCCCACTCCTCCACCTCCTGGTCTCCATCCTCTTCAACGTCTTCCTCCTCATTGTTTTCCAAACTCTTGCTGTCAAACTTACCCATGTCTTCACCATCAAAATTGTTTAATTCTTCGTCATCACCTACTGCTTCAGTCCCACCTATTCCATCTTCCTCTTCAACTACATATTCACCCGTCCACACTTTTTCTTTCTGTTCCAGTCTCAGGTGCATGGGGGTAGATACACTGTGATCTGACACTGGGACTATGAGGCGGTCCCCTGGAATCCCACCTACAAAACAAACATGAGCAGTGACTATCGCTTAATCATGCACCATGATAGCCCAAAAGTACTACTGCAGTTCATTACACAGGGTAAGAAGTCATTTTAATTTATGTTTCCATGAACTCTTCCTACACAATAAAAACATGGCACACAGGTGTGTCTTTTGCCCCTGAAGGTACTTATCTGTATCACATTACTTAGCAACCAGCTACCAACATGCCAAACTATCCCATTTGTAGTGTTTATGGAGCTCTGACACCGTATAAAGCATCGTATCGTCTTCATTTTACTAAAAATAACATCTAATCCACGATGCTGTCCAAAGGTCTTGAGTCACCCCCTCATTTACTTCCACGGAGCCACACTTACTTTGAATTTTTGAACATGGCCTTGGGTAAGAGCTCTAGCAGCTTTCTTCAGTTTTCCTTTGGACGTCATTCATTTTTCCTTTTTGGAGCTTTGGTTTTTGGCTTCATTTCACTCAGTGATGTTGGGGATCGTGTCAAAATCGAAATCTAGAAAAGTACGGCCAAATTTGGGTCGACCACGCAATACAGCGAGGAAAGATTGTGACTGGGAACACATTCGTTCATTCATCTTTGTTCTTAGTGTTGGTTAATCAAACAGGTCCTTTTGATGCTGGCAAAGAGAAACTACCAGTTGTAGTCAACTGATGATTAGTGGTTGTTGTGTGATCACTAACAAGAGGTTAAAGACACTATAGAAAAGCACCAGTTATGATAAGATAAGAGCATGTATGCACACATTTCAGCTAACGACGTGTGCTGTGATCACTCCATCCTCGAAAAGGAACAATTCAAAGAAATAACTGAAAGCCCAAAATGACTATGCCTGTGATAAGTACATGCAAACCTCTGACCACAACTGTACGTGAATGTTTTATATTAAATGTAACATTTGTGAATCAATGGCACCGTTTTTTGAGTTGACCCTGTTTTAAATATCCAGACGCTGTCCACAGCATTAACGTCAATATAAACTGGCTGAAAAGTAAAAAATGCTTCATGTAAGACGATGATGTCACTGATAACCAGGCTCATTCACATCAGCTCCTATAAAAACGACTCACATTATTCCGAGTCTTGTCTCATAAAACGGACAGAAAGAATCCACCTGTTTGACAACAAAAGGATGAATGAATTTAGAGCCATTAAAACAAAAGTCTAAACAAAGTTTAGTTATTTTCTTTATTAAGCGTATTAATAAACGTATTTACTAATTATTTTGGCAGATTAAAACTGTCAATATAATAACAAATTCATAAATTACGTCTACCCAGATGTAAATGAATACAGTAATACAGCACATGAGCCTGAGTGATATCCTGATCTATTCTTGAATGCGACACAAACACAACAACAGAGGACGTCGAGGTGATGGTATACCCGCTCCTCAGTGTACGGCTTTTTTGTCACACCCTCGGACCGCGGTGTTGCTTAGTGTGTAACCATTTCCCCCGTTTACAGGCCAAACGCCTAGCTGCTTGATGTTTTACACCTGTGGCTGTGGAAGTGACCTGAACTCAGTGATTTGGAGGGGTGAGTGAATATGGTGTTTCCTTCTGTACGGTCCAGTAAAAACATTCAAGAGGCCTGACAAATACTAATCAACTATTGATAAGGGCCAATGGGGAACAAATGTTATATTGAACATTTTATACATTCTTAAGTGCATCAGTTGTACTGTACTAATATATATACATACATTATATACATATATATGAATGTTATATATCAACCAGCCAAATCATTAAAATACTTAGAGTTACACTCATAAGAACATTTATGCTTCAATGAAATATCCTGGTGGGAAACCTAAGGTTGTGACCAGCTGCATGCTGGTTTGACACACCACCCACCTTCACATTTTAGACACTATGTAGATCAGGGGTGGGCACCTCCAGGCCTCAGGTGTCCTGCAGGTTTTAGATCTCACCCTGGGTCAACACACCTGAATCACATGTTCATTACCAGGCCTCTGGAGAACTTCAGGACATGCTGAGGTCATTTAGCCATTTAAATCAGCTGTGATGGATCAAGGACACGTCTAAAACCTGCAGGACACCGGCTCTTGAGGCCTGGAGGTCCCCACCCCTGATGTAGACTTTGTAGGGACTTCTAGGGAGCCCTGAGGGCCACCGCTCCCTGCTGAACTTCACTGGTTACTATATCTATTTTTTTAAATGGCATAAAAGCCAAGTTCTTAAGACATTCAACACTGTTGTTGAATATTCAGTCATTTGAGACTGACATTTCATTTCAAAAATGAAAGTGGCCTCGTGTTCATCAAACTCTTAGTGACTGACCCAGTGGTCTAAACTCCCATTCCCCAGCAGGTTTGACGATGTTTACCATCCTACTAGGGGGTGAATATTTTACACACAAACAGTAAGTGCTAACCTCCTCCTGTGTCGTTCTGCCCCACAGCGGTCAGACCCAGGTCTCTCTGCCAGCGGTTCTGGGCTAGGCTACCACCACTGTCTCGCATTATCCAAGAAAAACCCACAACCTGCGCCAGCTCGTCACCTACAAACAAACACAGTCTGCAACGGTGGGAGAAAATACAGTCAGTTTACAAAGTCCTCAGTGGACATCATTCCAGAGAATAACACAGTACACAATATGAAATCATTTTACTTTATAGAGATGTAGTGCTATATACAGAAACGTAAAGATTGAAATACACATTTTCATGCAGATTTATTATTCTAGTTTGTAAATTACAATGATATGCAGTTGAGGAGTGTTTTCACAGCATTTATACATGAGTTTATCTGATTCAGCCTCCATAACTCCAGTACTGACCGTGCTGAGACAGTGCTCCATAGGCAGTAAAGGAGGCCCTCAGGGCTCCGGGATAGCCACTCTCTGTCTCAAAGTCTAGCAGAATTCAGCATAACCTCCATTAGATTGTATTTTTTAGGGGAGTCTCTAACTGAAAGGCCAACACCTTTAGGTCTACCATGGACCCGCCATGTCTTTTACAATAAAAGAAGAACTGGGTGGTTACAAAACATATTCATAAGTAGCCTACAAAAGACAACTTCACATGAAAGAAAGCCTATATTTCTTACTTACACGTCATTATTGTGCCAATAAAAAGTAAAAGTATTAGTAATTCTCATTGATTTGACATGGCAGCACTTTTCTAATCTTACTGAACATTTACCGCATGTAAACAAGGCGTTACATAGTCTTTACTTGTTATTACATAGTACTGAAGCTAATTTTGGCACAATTATTACAAAACAACTACAAGGAATATAAAGAGAGCAATTATGACCTAAAACCTCCACGCGGTAATTTTACAAATAAAGCGTGGGACTGTTTCAGTGGCAGCTAAAGCCATTTTGCACTTACAGTCTATTGTAATATTAGACAGCCACAGGCTTTGCTACACTCTCCACAGACACAGAACACACGTCCCTGTGCCTTCATGCTGCCTCAGTTATCCTGCTCACTGATGTTACTCCTGCAGTTCATCTTGCTAGCTTCACTCCGACCACTGTGTGATGACAGCGGCATTGACAAAAAGCGACAGGAACTACACATAGCTATGAGCTTAACTGTTTAAATGCAGGATTTAAAAAAATACATTACTAAATAAATGCTTTTCTCAATAAAACTCTTCCATTATGAGCACTTCTGCAGGAAATAGTCTACACCAATGCTATCTCGTGAGTGCTAAGAGCTAGCTTACCGTTGCCGTGGTTTCATCAAATAAGACTGAATAAAGCTCACACCAACTGCAAACTCCTTTTTATTATAATATATCATGACTATTGACAACCAAAGCATCAACACTAGCATAACGAATAACCTGAAGTTATTCAAATTCGCAGAGTTCTTTAATTATCTTTTGACTGTGCGGGCTAACCTTTGAGCTATAACCATGTTGTCCTCAGCTAGCTAAGCGAACTGTAGGCAGATACCATGCTAGCAGAAAAATAAACCGCCCAGCGTGTGTTTGTTTCCTAGCTAAATGTTGCCACTGTATGCTTACCCTTGATCTGTAGATTTGTAAAAAATCCTATCCAAGTTCTTCTAACTGAATATGAGCGTATTCTGTATGCAGAACACTGAACCAAAACAAACGCTAATTGGTGTTCAATCTCATTCAATGAAGTCAAGTGTGGGGTAGCTGTTTCCACCCTCACCCTCCGCTTCCTCTCTTCTTCTTTTGTTTGAAGACGATTGGCCAATAGCTGTTAGACGCTATACCGCCCCCATGTGGTCGGAAAGCCTAAAACTCGGACTTCAATGTTCACCGGTTTCCTGCTTGTTTCGCCACTTTGGTCTGTTCTCAGAGGATGAACCATTATTATGTCTACAGATAACAGACAGCTTTTGTAAAAGCAAAAAAAAGTCCGATTGTATAATTTTATATTTAGAATCTTTATTAGCAGCTTACTGCAAAAATACATACTTTTGTTTCTTTTCTTCAGTAAAATTATTCTTTTTAAATAAATTTGACAACATAGTTTGACAGGCATGATAGCATTTCTACACAAACAAGGTGATTCCCAAAGATTTATTAGCTGAAAACTTGGTATGTTTTCAAATGGTGTGCAGAGGAAAATAAAACAGGTGGCTTAAAAAGGAAAGTTGTGTCCTTGAGAACTACAGGGTGGGCCATTTATATGGATACACCGTAATAACATGGGAATGGTTGGTGATATTAAAGTCCTGTTTGTGGCACATTAGTATATGTGAGGGGGCAAACTCCTCAAGATGGGTGGTGACCATGGTGGCCATTTAGAAGTCGGCCATCTTGGATACAACTTTTGTTTTTTCAATAGGAAGAGGGCCATGTGACACATCAAACTTATTGGTAATGTCACAAGAAAAACAATGGTGTGCTTGGTTTCAACGTAACTTTATTCTTTCATGAGTTATTTACAAGTTTCTCTTTGTTCACAGCCATTGACATGTCGAAGAGGTTAACGCGTGAGGAGCGGATTGAAATTGTGTTGATATCTGGTGAACGCAGTAACCGGGT
>VUQG01022289.1:0-22666 GCA_015106755.1 Etia nguti | reverse complement strand
TAAAAACAAAACAAAAAAAAAAAAAAAATAACAGTGAGAATTTATCAGATCAACAGCTTATTCAAGTCTTTTTGGGTTCAGTAAGTAAAGCCACTGACATCGGTCATCTCTTTAGATTACAGGGTCCTGCGGAGTCTTTAGCATTCATGAGAATGTAACTTCCATCTGAAAACACACCAAGATTCACCTGGCAGGAAAACACTGTCTTAACAATAATGACCCCCTCCAAACTCCCACAATCCAACAATCAGTCTGAGCATCAACTAAAGCAAGGCGACAACCACAATCCACGGTGGCACCACCCCTGGCTCACAGGAGTCAAAGGACTGGCTGCTGGCACCCCCAGTGGTCCTGTGTCCAACTGGTTTGAGCTGTAGGGAAACCTGCTCGGTATCCTGCATGTGGTTCTAAAGAAGTGGGTCCCGGGTGTTTTTGCTGCTGGCCAACTGTTGGCTTGCATGCGGTATACATGGACTAAACTCCACTACGTGCACATGTATGCTGTCATAGCCCTTCACAGATGGTTGCTTTTATACATTTAAGAAGTAGCATCTTCATCGTGTCTTAAACATTTGACTGATATATAATAGATCCCTCGAGGTATTTTGCAAATTATGTTTTACACAATTCTGTTCAAGGGTTAAGGGAACAGGAAGACAGAGATAGGTGCATGAAGTGTTATTGTATTTTTGTCACATTACATTTTTGACTTACCTTTCCCATGCAGTCCAGGAGACGCTCCACTTCCATGATCCTCTGGTCCCTCTCGGCAATCTTGGCCTGTGCGATCTTGATGTTTCTCTCCGCTTCCTCCAGCCGTCTGATGTACTCATCGAGTTGGGCCTGCGCAAACAGAAATACGTCTGCTACTCTTCTCTCAGCTTAGGCTTGCCTCATTGTCAAGAATTTAGGAACTTTTTAATCTGTAAACTGTGTACAGTTCAAGCAAAAGCATTTTAATTTCCTTAGGTAATTCTCATACGTCAATAGGTTTTGGTTTCTGCTGTCAAAAAAATAAACAAAAAAAAACTGTGATGTATGTATGAATAAGGACCAAAGAATGCAGACCTGTAGGTTTTCAATCTCCTCCCTGTGCCTGCGTTGTTCTTCCAGCAGCTTTTCCTTGTACTCCTTCTCTAGCTTTTCCGTGAGCTCTTTCAGCTCCTTATCGTTGGACTCCCGTGAAGACTCCACCTGGACAGTCCACAGCATAGCAAAAATTAGCACTTCGCTCAGCTGATTAGGCCACATTCTGCTCAGAGTAAAAGATGCAGATGCAGCTGATGTGTTTCTGTTTTGCAGCGATATGATATGTTACCGGAGCTGCTGGATAAAAGCTGTTTGCTGTGTCTCAGATCACACAGTGATTTGAAAGCCATTGAAAATGGAAAGGAAAAAAAAAAAACTAGGACAGGAGATGGTTTCTCAAAACTTCAGGAACTGTTATGATGATCTGTAAAGCTGGATTTTAATGTTACCTGCTGCAGAGATAGAAAAATGTTCTTTCATTTATTGATTTATTCACTGTTGGTAGGGGTCATGAAGTCCTACACATCCTGTCCTTCATCACTCTTACTGACTCATCAGACCACTTTGTTACAGGACAGTTGAGCACTTCACTGTCCCTTTAAATGTACCCAAAGTAGCACTTGCACAAAACTTGAGGGAAAATTTTGAATTCCACCCATTTATTTTGGTCTCATGTCCTTGTGGCATTAGAAGCAGCCACTTCCACTGTAATGTGTTTTGGTGTTTTTTTTAATCTGTGGACACACGTGGGTTCATGTTCATTCACACAGAAAGAGTTTGTGTTTGCGGGACTACCTGAAGCCTGAGAGTTTGGTTTTCAGCCTGTACTGCAGCCAGCTCGCGCTCCTTGTCTCTCAGCTGTTGTTGTGTTTTCTCATAGGTGCTCCGCAAACTCTTCGCCTCGTCTCTCGAGCTCACTCTCTTCTGACAGTCATCCAAAAGGGATTTCTGCAAAGGGAACTTCTTTTAGCCAGTAAAGACTTTCTGTAACAGCATCCAGCTGCCATAGTAAAAAAGGAAAAGAAAATGTCTTCAGCATGTTTGGTGACTTTGATTTGTTACCTGCAAGGTGAGGTTAGCAGATATGAGGGAACTGTTCATCTGATCAAAGCTCTCCATGGCTGCCGTGCGGATCTTAACCTCTGACTCTAGACTCCTCTTGTGTGCATTGGCAGCCTGCAGAAACACGCGGTACACAGCTTTTTTCAGATTTATGCACAGCTTCACAGGTCGGAGTTTGATGAGGAATGTCAGTGCATCCGGTCACATGGTGTTGTCATAATCTTTACCCTGAGTTCCTGCGAAAGCTTCTGCATTGATTGCTGCATTCCTCCAAACTGTCCATACATCCGCTCTCTAACCTTTTCAAGAGAATCTCTCACCTGCAAACAGAAACCAGGAAAAACACAGATATCATCTAAACAGAAACCCACTTGGCCTTGTGTGGATGATGTGATGGTAAAAGAATGATTGGCCTGAAGGCTCAGTCTTCCCTCACCTCCCTGATGTATCTCATCTCATCCTGTAGGTGACTGGTTGTCCACTCGCGTGCCATCACCTCCTGTCTATCCGAGCCTGTCCTCTGCACTACACCGTACACTTTGGGCCCATGATGCCGCAGCGAGGTCTCTGGCACCCCATTGGTCATGTCTCCGAGGTGCTGAGGGAGACGTGCAAGATCGTGCTGGTCAGGTTTCTGTAGCCACCTACCGCTGAGGCAGGCTTATGCTGTCATTGTGTCTCCGTGTTTGTGTGCACACTTACAGATGCACTGCATGAGTCTGCATGTACATGCACATGCATACATATGTGCAAGTGATCAAGTATTTCAGTGCCCATGCTGCTGAGCAGTGGAAATAGGAAGTTGGCAGCGTGCTAAAAAATGGTGCAGAGTGCATCAAAGGTGTCATGTTTCTGCAACCCAGGACATGAGCTGCTGCCCGTTTCTGCCTATTGTGCCTCTAAGAGCCAATGAAAACAGATGCACACCAGCACAGGAGCGGTGTGGCACAATGCAATGACTAAATAATACACAGTAAAAGTCCTGGGCACAAATAAAAAACAACTTTAGCTCAGAGATTAAATTTCTATCAATATTTCAGCTGTAATTCAAGAGGAAGGTGCTTTACTTGATAAAAAGAAATGCAGCTAACACTTTTGTTTATTATCAATTGTTCTTCCTTGATAACTTTTGTTTATAAAGTGCTTGACAGTGTACATGCGCCAAAATACAAACACACTGTTAAGCATGCAGTCATATGTTCTTATATATACACATTTGGTGTAAAATGATGATGATCAGCATCACAAAGAGCTGTAAAACAGATTTTCCTTCTGCTTACTTAAGCAGTCAGTTATTCTAATTTTTGCCACTTAATTGAATATCTAAGTAAGTCAAATTTAAATTTTGCATGATCCAGATCATTTTATTAGCTTTGTCATACTTTGTCACTTGAAACAAATAAAAACAAATAGAAACACCTTGAACATGCCTGCTGTCTTTAAACTGTGATGGTCACAGCATTTGCCACAGTCACCTATGAGCCTCTGTTCATGCTGAATGTGTGAATAAAATAATAATGACAGCCTCAAGGTGCATGCACAGGCCACACTCAGTGAAGCAGTGGCTGCTTCGTCTACCTGCTGAGGTGACTCCTGGCCAGGTGGACTCTCTCTTTGAATGAGCCCATTCTTCCTCTTCCATGTCCCATTGACATCTTTTTCATTCTCAGTCTGCAAAATAAAACAAAAACAGGTCAAGAATGCTGTTTTGGATGACTTCCATTCAACCATCCCTCCATTCATTCTTCCATTCCCTTAAGGGCATATCCAAGCAGGGTGCCTGCTCTGAAGTCCATCGTTAGTTTTAACATCCACGTCTTTAGTACAAACAAAGCACTCAGTCAAACCCCACACAGGCACAGGTTCAACATTCAAACACTACACAGCAGGTTCAACCCTATAACTTTATGCTGTGAGGCTACAGTGCTGACCACCGAACCACCATGCCACCCATGATTCATGTAAAACTAAACATTTTGAATTAAGCTTTGTCATTCGTGTATATATTCCACAGCACCTTGCAATTTGCTGGTTTTCTACCTCCTGAGCTACGCCTCATGTGAGCCTAAAGTGCAGGATTCTAAACAAAAATGCAAGTAAACACTCTCTTGAAGTATTTATTTTACTGTATGTGAATATTATATAGTTTCTATAGATCAATAGATAGACAGATTCTGATATCTTTTAAGATGTCTCTACTCAAAGAAATCATTCATTGAGGACTACCACTCAGAGAAAGAGGCGTCAGTGTCCACATCTCACAGAGATAAGAGCGAGGAGGAACAAAGACGCCAGTGTAGTCTCGTGGACAGAGCCCAGCCTCACATTTCTGCACCACTCAATCTACAGAGGACCTGCTGTTGAGAAATGGAAAAGGCCCACTAATAGGCGGGAGGATGTGGATTCCAGCAGATGGGAGGGAAGCACAGCCATCTTTATCAGTTCGCTTCACGAAGCCCTGCGTGCTGCCCATTCAGCTTTGAAGTTTACAGTGTTTGACCACATGCTGGTCGGTGTTTACCTGGCCTTTGTAAGTTTGGTGGGAGAAGCACTCGGGCTTACTTTTGTTCTGTTGCTTGGGGAGCTTGAACTGTTCACAAATGTTTTTTTTTTTTAAATTTAAAAAAAATGCTCCAAGACAGCTCGGTAAAATAATCTTGCATCAGTGCATTGTCATCTAACACTGTCATTTGTTTGTATGAACTCACTCCTCTATCATATGACTGCACCGTCTGACCTGATTAGCTCCTTATTTGTCACACAAGCACGGAAGATGCTCATTGTAAGTCACTGGGCTGAACCGTGTTCACTTTATGGCCGTTACGGAGATGAAATCCAATGCTGCCAGTATAGAAACATCGCCTGGTAGCAGTTCTCCGTTTACTTCCTCTGCGTGTGTCATGATTCACATATGCTACATATCATTTAGGCCGCAGTCGCTGGTTGGATTTAATCCATGATGTGTCAGGTTGCAGGACACGCCCTTTCTAACTTCACAGCAAAGAACCAGCATTCCTCTTGAAACGCGGTATCGCTGGATATCTCTGAGAAAAGATATTTTGGTCCTTTCCTTCCTCGTTGATTAACTCCATGCATTCCCCTTTACCACATTCCAGCTGACCTTCATTTGACCTTCCATTGTGATGACATCTAAGATCTAATATAGAGTAACTAGAGCGAAAAGTTATCTGAAAATCAAGCATGAGTAGTTAGTGTACACACATGTGCAGCTATTTTGCAACAACACAGTAATTACAGCAGCGCCTGCGGAGACCTTAAAGCGCCGCACTGAAAACATGATGAACAGATGAACTAGGCACAAGTTTTAACCTCTTGAACCTCTAACTGGCTCCAGACTGATGTTTTCTACTCTGTGCCGCAGTTCCACGTATACTTTAAGCTTCAGTTTGCTGTTGGACCTGAGTGAAATGGCTGAAGCTGATGATTTCATGCTGATTAGGGCTCAGGAATGATAAGACTGCTTTCAGACTTGCATCAGCGCTGTAAAAAGGTACAACCAGCAGTCACTGGCGACATGTTGTCTTATACTTTCTGATAGGAAAACTTTTTTTCACATGATACAAGAAAACAGGAGTGGTAGTGTCGAGTAAAGTGGTATCTTTATGACATCTTTATGATGATTGTGAAATACCTCACTGTAAAGAAAATCTGCATCTGGATTGGTCTCAGAAATCCAGTATGTGTTTTCATGAATCCCTCCAGCCGCAGTGGAGTGATGTTACTCAGCTGTTTTTATTTTTAAAACACCCTTGTGTTCACTCGTTACATCGCTTGTTGCCATTTTCATCTCACAGACAGATGCTGACGGTGCTGCTGGAGTCACCGATGTCTGTTCTGGGACAAACCGGCTGCACGCACGCAGAGGGCACAAATCTGCATCCTTCCCAAACACTAAAGCGCACATCAGCTCTAAACACGTGCGCTTCCCTCCACTCGGTGTTCTCACTTCATCAGACTGTCCTTTGTCATCAGTTCCAGTAGTCACGGTCACACCCTCCCAAAGGCAGCCACATTCAGAGATTACTTCAGTGTGCTATCAGTGGAAAGACTGGACATGTTGTACAAGGTTCATTCAAAACTAGCCATTATGTTTCTGTCTTCAGGATCCTGCACACCGCACAGTTATACGAGGAAAAACCTCTCCTCGGAGATTAAACCTAACCCAAGCATTGCGCTCAGTTCTCACACTTTCACTCTGAAACTTTGGCATCAGCCTCCGATCACAAACAAAGACCGGGGCAGAGCCACCAACAGCAAACACCCACGCAGCCTGCGGCGTCGACTCAGCCATAATTCACAGGATCACAGAGCATACCAACAAATATTAAACGTTACTAAGAGTAATTCTACACCTCGGCAGGCAAATATTAATTTCTCATGAGCTCTGTTTGTTTTAGTTACCGTCCTTGGGAGTTAATACTGTTAGTACTTATTAGCATTTTCTGTTCTGTGGAAGAGAGTTAGAGCACAGATGGAGTAGAGCTTTGAAGTAAATGTAAAACAGCTGTGTGTGCATTATCACACACACACACACACACACACACACACCCTCCTGACATGATTGCATAACTGGACTAGATGATAAAAAGCACATAAATCTCAGCTTTTCCACCATCTTTCTTTTAATGGTTTATAATATGAATTAAGGTGTGTGGGGTGGTTTCTATTAGTGCTTTTACTCCCACACATCACTATTTCTAATCAGCAGTGTCAAACTGGGTTGAGTGTGATGACGTTTCCTTTTTAATGTACTTTACGTATTATACCGAAAGGATTTAAAGCGGTTCTGGCCGGAGTAACAGGGTGGAGGTAACACTGAGGGAGACCCAAAACTTACAGTGTCTGACTTTTCAGCTTTTGGCTCCTTGTTTCCATTTTCTCCGGGATACAGAGTCAGCCTCAGACGTCTGATTCTCCTCTGAAAAAACAAAAAACACAGAAAAAAAGGCAAATGTTTGAATTTAGGGCAATTTACAGATTGTCATCATGAGGAAAGATAAAATTTACACCTAAATATCTCTGACACTGTGGCAAAGAATGAACTGTTCACTAAAAACCTCTGAGCTTATTCACATACAGCAGCAACAGGGCGCCAAACAAAGTTTATGTAAATGTTCTTAAACAGTAAAACAGACACATAGAAAGTGGGAGCTCTTTTACAATTTTCTGTTTTTTCATAAGAAATTTAGTACAAAAAAAAAAAAAAAGAACTCATCAGCAGACCTTACAAGCGTGCTTTACTAAATATTACGGTACGTGTTGACCTGCATGAGGCGACCATGGGAATAAAATAAAACGTGGGGCAAGTACAAAGGCCTGTTTTATCAGTGAGCTGTTCAAATAAACATGACAGCTCTGCCTCCTGCGCGCTCAGCTCCCATTACACACTCGTGTAAGTGAACAGAGCCACACATCCTACAACAGAGTCAGAAAACGTTAGAGAGAGAGAGAAAATGGATCTCTTTGCTTACAGACAGGAAAACAAGTGTCAGCAGAGTTAAAAGCAACAGCCGACAAACAGGAGAGGGGAGGAAAAAACACTGGACTAGAAAAAACACAGAGAGAAGAGGAGAGCATAAAGAAATAGGGGGAAAGACAGAGAGAGATCTTCAGTGTCCTCGCTTCTCTCAAGCTTCTTACCTCTCTTAAAGACTCTGGAGAGTCCTCTGTTGTGGTGGTGGAAACAGTTGGTCTTGAACCGTAGCGAAGCATGTCTCCTCTAATGTCCACTCCTGGCTTCTCTTCCTCTCCCTTTCTGGCCGTCCTCCCACCCTTCCTCTCACTCTCCTTCCTGAGTTCTGCTCAGATTCTCAGAGCGACCATTCGCCCCCGGCCCCAGCCCGGGAACAGGAGGGAAATTCCACTCTAAGTCTGCTTCTGCTGCTGCGTCTGCGGTGGGTATCCTCAGGGTTGCGAGGTTCCCCCTCAGTCAGTGAAATGAACAGGTGCAAACCAGCTCCGCTCTCAGCAGCACAAACACAACAATGTCATTGTCCTAATTCCAGCCAGACTGCTCCTAAAGCCACCTGACTGACAGGCTTGTCAGTCACTCAGCAATCCTCTCTGCACTGACTACGTCTCTCTGCACTCCCATCAGACCTGTCGGGCCACATATCACCTGCTTCCCTCTTCTGCGCCTCCTGTCCCTGAGAGCAGGACTTTCAAAGGCAGGGCGGGTCCTTTTACTCGGGCTGGGACAGGTGGAGCACGTCTTATCAGAGGGAGTGGCTAATAAGAGGAGCCCACTGTTCACATGAAGCAGTGAGACAATAACTGCCACTAATCCCTTTTATACATACAAGATTTATTAATCTAAATTTGTTTTAAGTCTAAGTTTTGATTTGTGTGAAAAGAAAAAAAAACACATTCAGTGGCAGAGGTAGGGTATTTTTAAATACTTGAAATGAAGAATTTTCATTGAGATGGAATCTGATGTCTCCCTCTTATTCACTCGCTCTCATTATTTGCTCTGGCAGGTAGGACTGCCATGTCAAAGTGCACCATGGGGGCTTTTATATGATAAGCTTTAAAAAATTAAGGGCCTTCACCTGATTGAAACATTTGCAAAAACCAAGAGAGTTACACTTTTTAAAACTTGCTAATAAAAGTCCATAAGATAATTTAAATGGGAGTTTATATGTGGGAAGACAGGCCATAGAATAAAAAGACAAAAAACAAAAGCTCATAGACTTTTCGTGTCTGACTGGACAGTATGTCATGCCCTGTGATTTTAAAGGTCTGTTTATATCAGAGTTTATTAGTTTCCTCAGTTCTTTCTCTTACTTTCCTTCTGTGTCTGTTTCCTGTATCGCGTTTTCCTTTATGTCCAAGTTTCCCAGTTTAGTTATTGTTACTTTCTTCCTGTTTTACTTTGCTACTTAGTTGTCTTCTGTCTTGTGTTCAGTGTTACTTCCTCCTCTGTGATTGTGCTGATTGTGTCCACCTGTGTCTTGTTTCCTCCCAGCTGTGTCTCTTGATCAGTGTGTGAGTATAAATAACGCTGTCTTACCTTTATCTTCTGTTACAGCGTTTGTTTCCTCTTAGCACACTTCTTTCTGTCCCCCCTGCTGGATTTAGATGAATTTGTTTATGGACTTTGTTATTTGAACTTTATGCACCAATAAAGGGGCGCTTTTTGTTTGTTCCACCTGCGTCCTCAGTCTTCTAAACAAGCCATACTTATTCTTGTTTTGAAATCGTACAGTCATGAACTTTAACATTTACTGTGCTGACTGAGGCCTGTAGAGTCTGAGATGTAGCTTTTTTTCTTTTTTCTCATTACATGATCTGACCTTGGGATGAGTTTGCTGGGAAGATTGTGGCGTTGTGTTAACACACAGCTGAATGATACAGACCAGTAAACTGACAGAACTTGTGCTTTTATAGAGGTGCTGATTGTCACTTAATCAAGTGCATTTGATTAGCAGCACCTGGCTGCTACTTATCCTCCTAATGAAAACAGCGAGGGTGTTGGTGGTGTTTCACAGACTTAGGAAAACTCTCTTTTCCACATGACTGAATGTCAACCAGCCAACAGAGGAGGTGCTACACTAAATAAATTATTGATATCGTGAGAGGGATGAAAAGGAAGACTGCACTGCAAACATGATTTTTTAATGTTCTTCCTTACCACTCCATGTTTCACTTGGTTTTACACTGACAAAATATGCTGCTCTGCTTATGATTATTTATGCTGACAATTATCTTTGAGGACCAGAAGCACAGTCTTCTGCACAGCCAGATCACATTCCTCTTTTGAATGGCTGCAGTCACTCCCTTTCAATAGAAACTAGAGACAAAGTCTCTCAAGAATGAGGAATCAAGTTTAAAGACTCAAGTCGCCTGGCGAGAGCTCGTTCAGCTGCATGTGGTTCTTCATCAAAGCTTTGCTGTTAGCTCACGTCAATAAATATGATGAGAAAAGCTCTCAGAAAAATACGAGATGCATTTCTACTGGACTCTGTGGTTAATCGTTAACCAGACATCAAACAAATAGTGTTTCTGCAATCAGTAAGGCAGCCACTCTGTCTAAGTCCAATGTCATATGGAAGTTCTCTCTCATAAATTTGTGATATTCACCTCCCCTCACAATCACACTGTCACTCTCTGGATTAAATCCACAGTACTGGTGTTACAAGATCAACCAGATTTACAGGACGAAAAAATTTCTAAAAAGAATTAAATATAATAAAGAAGCAACATGAGTACATTTATAAGCAGAAAACAGGGTAATAATTAATAAGTGACAAATAGCAAAATAGAGTAAACAGTGTTGTAAACACTGTTAGTAACAAAGAAAGACTAAATAGCGATTTTAATTCATCTTTAGTGATGCTGTTATTTATGTCATAATATTGTGTATTTAAATCAACAACTTATTATCGATTCATTTTCTTCTTCTTACCTAATTCAAGGTCACAGACAGGTTGGAGTCTGTCCCAGGTGTCACAGGGCAGGAGGTGGGGTACACAATGCACCCTGGACAGGTCACCAGTCTATCAAAGAGTAAACACAAAGAGAGAGAGACACAACCTCATATTCACACCTGCAGCCAACTTGGATCCACCTGCTCCCCACGACGGACCCATGATGTGGGTAGATTTAAAGAGACCCTACAGTTGTGAAGCAACAGTGCTGACCAGTGCACCCCTAAACCATCCTTTAGTGTGTATTTATTAATCATTCACAAATGTTACATAAGTGTGAGTCTGTCCTCCTGTCCAGAGCATCAAATACTGCCTTTTAGTCAAAGCCACTGACAAGCCAGCGATATGGAGAAGGTGTATTTCACAGTGGTCCTATAAACCACCGCATGCTGCATTAATGACAGCTAACTCGTATTTTAATCACTAATCATGAGCCTTGTCCTGCACATACCAAACGGGTTTTGGAAAAAACTTTCACATTCTCAGCTGAAGGTGGGAGTACTGACAAGTGAAAAGAAAAATAAACAGTGAGTGAAGCAGGCCACAGCCTGCAGCCTCCAGCTACACAGTCTTTTATTTATGTCGCCACCACCCGATCTTTCCATCTCTTTAAAGCAAATCTAAATGGCAATTTTAACTTTATAATAAGTATGATTGAGTTTTTATTGATTAGTGATAAGTGCATAAGGATGTTTTAGGAATGTAAAAAATATTAACTGGAGTTTTAATTCTACCCAAAGGAAATATGGTTAAACTCTACTCGACTGATCCCTGATTGACCTTTATACCTGTAAATGGTTACAGCTCTATGAGAACCACAATTACCTGACAGCTGTATGTACAGGTCACAGATTAAGATTAATCAACTGATACTACCTTAACAAAAGCACACAGAGAGCGCAACTCCCTCCAGAGGGCAAGAGATATACTAAAGCTTTCTAGTTTAGTCACTGTCCCGTATATTGTAGTGAAGTTTGAAGATGACACATAAAAAACTGTGGGTACTATAAAGCTTTGACTGATTTCACATTTGCTGTGACTTTGACCCAATTTTCACCAAAATGAAATCAGCTCAAGCTGTTATTGGTTTCTACCGTCACACAAAATTTGTGGCTGGAAAAGCAAGTTTTTGCTCAGGAAACCTTTCCTTTTTCAGGTTTTTCTTCTTAATTGATGAAGGCAGGGTGGCACACTGGTGCAGTGGTTAACCTCATAGTGAGAAGATCGTGGTTTTGAATACACCAGCCGGCTGGGGCCTGTTTCTATGCAGACTTTGCTTGTTCTCTCTGAGTACTCCAAATCCTCTGGTTTCCTCCCATCGTCAAAAGCTCTGCTGAGACCCAAAGCTTCTCACCCTATAACAGCTGGGACAGGGTCCAGGCCCCCTGGAGGAAATGAATGGGTGATGATAGCAGTAATTGTCAGGTTTGATCAATAATGACTACTTCTGTAAACTCCTGATCAAACAGTAATGATTCAACATTAACAAAATGCTAATGTCATGTATAATACTACTACAATCCAAGCTATTAGAATATATTTTCTTGGACACTTTAAGTACATTTAAAAACAAAATGGATACTTGTATTCAACTAATATTTCCATTGCAGTAGTTTTACTTAGAGGAATGTGTATTGTTGTTTTGACTTAAGTAAAGTATCTGAGCACATTCACCACCACTAGAAGACAGTGATAATTAGACGTTAACATTAAACACAGTAATAAGGAGAGTATTGTTTGCTGTTGCGTGCAGGTTACAGGTGTTTGATCTTTTTGGTGTGTGGGACTGGCTGTTTGTGTGGGATTTAGCTACTGAAACCAACAACAGTAGTTGGTGACTTCTCAGCATCCCTGCAGCAGTGAATTTCAGCTTGTAGTTGCTGCTACTGTCATGATCCCTGGTTTTGGCCCCAAAAGTTTGATCCCATAGAGTTTTTGTGAACCATTTAGTGTAATATTCTGTCTTTAGTTCCTACTTCATAATTATTCCAGCAATGAGTTTCAGTTTTGTATTCGAGATTTGGTTCATGTCTTGATTTTGATTCATCATCTCTGTTTTCATGTTTAATGTGAGTATTCTAGTCTCTATGTTTAGTATTTATTCTTACCTATAAGTTTAGTTTTCTTTCATGTGTTAGCTTTACTTCCTGACCATGTTTTTCTTGCATCCCTGATTGTTGCCATTTGTTTTAACTATGTTCTTCTGAGCTTTGTTCCCTACCTCTCTGTGTATAAATAGTCCTGCTGTATGATCAACCCTTTGTGCATAAATAGTCCTGATGTCAAATAAATAACTTTCTGTGTATAAACAGTCATGATGTCTGATCAGTTCTCTGTGTATAAATAGTCCTGTCTTCCACTTTGTGTCAGTTTGACCATGGATCTCCTTTTGTGGATTTCAGTTGGTTGCAGTTTTTGCAGTGTCCTGTAGTGAGTCCTCACTCCCACACTTCATCATTCCCTGACAGCTGCAGCAGCAACTTTACAACTGTTAACAGACAAATGATACATCTGTGATGAAATGACATGATTTCACAATGCCATGCTGTTTTTAGAAATGTGAAGCAAACTTAAAATCTCAGTCTGATGCAGTTGTTGCTGTTGGAGTCACCTGGCAATAATGAACTTCAGGGCACTGCTTTTAAGGCAATCATATTTCCATTTCACGTCACTTCATAGCAGAAATATACTCTACTTTTAACTCTAGGAGACTGATCAGACAGCAGGTGCATGAAAATTTTATGGTAAATACTTCACATTTACTAAACTTTGCAAACTGAAATTTGCAAAGTAATCCACAGGTTTTATTAATAAAAACTCACATTCACTGATAATGCTGGTGCACTCATTTGATGTCACCTGATGTTGCGTGACCTGGAATGAGGTTTAATCTTGCTGTTTTTGTTTCACAAAGTAAAATATATGTATACTGAGAGATTAGTACAATTTTGAGCCTTGATTATTGGTCCTGAGGTGGCCATCTAACCTGTTGGGCAAACTTACGTTCTTGGCAATGTGTACTCTTTTCAGATGGAAAACAAACAAAACACTCCTGTTGTGACACAGCAGTAGACGTTTTCCCAGCCTCTGTGCCATAAATAAAGGACAAGACATTTACAGCTGTCCTTTAAGGCTTTAGCCTTTATAGCTGGGCAACAACCTTTGATAACCCACCTATTCATTGATCTAACGTCAGGAATCAATTATCTCTTTTATAGTTCAGACCTGTGACTGACTCCACTTGATAATGATGATTGATAATGATGTGATCAATGAATAATTGGAAAGAAAACAAATAGAGCAAACTAATCTGACACCAATCAGGTGATCTCATATATACCTCAGACTACTGTTATAATATAAAATATTACACCATTTTTCACAGTGAGAAGTAACTCTGTGCACTTACTGAGGTAGTTTTGAGGTATTTGTCTCTGATACTTTTAACATCCATGTTAAAAGTATCAGAGACAAATACCTCAAAACTACCTCAGTGTACCTTTATGGGTGCACTTTAGATTAGGAGTTTCTATGTGAAACAAATGATGACCTTCATATCCGTGTACAAAATACCTCTACACTGACATGACACAATGTTCAGTGATAACAGGTAATAACGCAATATACCCTCAAATCCTCAATATACGCAATAAACCCTCAAACCCTCAATACCCTGTCAGCAGGAGCTTTGAGGGTATTAGATTATATCATACTGAGGCTGCAGGTAAAGAGTGTGAATAGTTCCTTCACTGTGGGCAGCGCTGGAAACATAGGAACGCTGAGAGCAGGTTTGTCCTGCTGCACTGTAACATTCAGCGCCTGAGGCATCCACCGGATGTTTGTTTAGTGTCTCTGAGTGATGTTACTGCTGCCGGTCAACACAGAAAAAACACAATACAACTGTGTGGGTGTTGGTTTAAAAATACGCATTTGAATTAGTCACAATAATTCAAAGTGAGGTATCATTCTCTTCCGTGTTGCTTACATGGCAGCAATTCAGTGCATTTGGAAATATAGTATCAGAATGGGGATACAAAGGTGATATAAGTGACTCTGAATGTGCCGTAGTTGTTTGTGCCAGATGGGCTGGTATGAATATTTCACAAACTGCTGATCTACCGGGATTTTCCCACACAGCCATCTCAACAGTTTCCAGAGAATCTTGAGAAAAACAGAAAATATCCGGTGAGTAGCTGTTCTCTGGGTGAAAATGCCTTGTTGATGTCAGAGTGGCCAGACTGCTCTGAGCTGATAGGAATTCAGCAGTAACTCAAATACAACAAAGCTGTGCAGGAGAGCATCTCTGTACCCACAATACACCAAACCTTCAAGCAGAAGACCACACCAGGTACCACTCCTGTCAACTAGGAACAAGAAACTGAGGCTACAATTGACACGGGCTCACCAATGTTGGGCAATAGAAGACTGAAAAAATGTTTCCTGGTCTGATGAGTTTCAATTTTGAGTGACGGGTTTCATATGCTACAACATTCAGATGGTATGGTCAGAATTTGGTGTAAACAACATGACATCCTGCCTTGTATCAACGGTTCAGGTGTAAGAGTGCGGGATATTGTCTTGGCTCACTTTAATGGAGCATCATGTAAACACCACAGCCTGCCTGAGGATGGTTGCTGACCATCTCCATCCCTTTATGACCATAGTGTACCCTTCTTCTGGTGGCAACACCCAGCACAATAACACACCATGTCACAAAGTTCAAATCACCTCAAACTGAGTTCTTGAACATGACAAAGAGTTCACTGTACTCAAATGGCCTGGACCAGTGACTCTATGCCAAGTAAAGAATTAAAGCAGTCCTGACGGCAAAAGGGTACTAGTGAGGTGTACCTAATAAATTGGCTTGCATATTAGACATGACCAAAAATACTCACCAAATCTGAAACACACGTTTCTTGGACTGAGTGTGCAACACAGAAGTCATAACATTAGGCAGATAACCCATTAAAAATGCTCCACACTGGAAAGGTGCAGTTTAATGACGCAGAGAGGTCACGTGTTAATTAATATGGCCACGACTCTAGCCCTATTATCCAGGTGGATAAGCTACAAAGAAAATCACTCACATGCTTTTTATGTCTGGGTTTCTCTACATGGCAGTCGAACTGCAGTTTTTGGCACTTCAGCGATGCCTTTTATATTACCGCTGGGTTTCACACAGGGTTGTACGAGGGCCCAGCATAAAATAAATAAGAAATCTACTCCAGTAGAGTGCACATATAAAGCAAAAGCTTCCTTTAAGTCTGACAAAAATTAGGCAAATTTAATAATAATAATAATAATAATGTATACTTTATTGATCCCCGTGGGGAAATTCCTCTCTGCATTTAACCCATTCACAATCATTCATACAGAATATCTATATTCATTAAATCAGCAAATAAGCATAATTCCTCATAAAACCCGAATATTAATAATCAGGTTGAAAGCAATAAATTAGAAATAAAGAAATAAATCAGCATAAGCGAGCAAACAGGCAGAAAAGTGATGGAGCAGAGAAGCAGGCATCCCGTTTCATTCATATTCACCACTAATTTTTTCACAGATTTAGTTAATCTAGTTAACTTTTAGGTAACTGCATTGGTTTTGCTCCTAACCAAAACCTTATCAGGAAAAAGGGAAATATGAATTCTGCTATATTTTCCACCTCTAGGGGGCAGCATGGCACTGTGACAGTTCTGGGTCCAGCTCTCTGTCAGACTTTTAAAACTTGAAAGTGAAGCTGTGAAACGGTGAGCTCCGTGTGAAATAGATTGCCTTCTCAAAATTTATAGCTTCGTGTCACAAAACAGCCACAGTTCACCTCCAGAACATCCCTCTGTGCCTCCTGCCTCTCTGCAGTCGCCCCTTCTGAAACCAGTGAAGCACATGAAGGAATCCCAGGAATGATCACCTTGTTAGGCATACACAACTTTCCCCCCCTAAGCCTTGCAGCCTGCGGCCCCTATTAGTTTGCTGCTTGGCTTAACACAGGAGAGAGAGATAATACTGTGGCACTTGAGGAGGTTGATTTGTTTGTCCCACAAAGAAAAGCAACAAATGAAGGTCGTGCCCTGCCAACAATAGCCAGTCAGCCAACGAGAATAAGAAAGCTCCATCTATTCAACTCCTTTTAGTGTTGTGGCCAGCCACAAGTGGCAAGCAAGTTTTCAATCTGGGTCCTCTACAAAATAAAAGCACTAAAAAAGAGATTAAAGAAGGTTTAATGTGAGTTTTTAACAAGAAAAAAAACATTTAAATGTCAAATAGAACAGTTCTCTGCATTGTGATCGAATAAAATAAAATAGAATAAAAATGAAATAAAATAAACAGGACTTTTAACTCTGTGCTCCTGCTCCATGCCAGTACTCCTTTTTTATTACCCCAGAGACTGAAGGAGGTCAAACCTGTGCTCTGAAACATGATCTGGGCCAAAACATGGGCTGCATTTGCTTCATATGTTCCAGCAGGAAAAATATTGACCCGCTGAGCACGAAATTAAAGATAGAGCTGCTGTTGACACAGCTGCTTTGACCCTGCACAGATTTTACCCGAGGACGAGGGAAGTCAGCGGCGATCATTACACAGCAGACTGATCAAATCGTCTCAGCCACATCCAGGGGTTTTAGTGCATTTACTCAAATACTGCAGGACATGCAGTCGGTGGTTTGATTTACTCAACTGTTCACATTTTCCTTTTTTATTTAGATATTTCTACATGACAAACAAACAGATGACTTTATCTGACTGCTCAGGTTGCATCTTGCATCATGCAAAACTCCTTCAGGTAGTTTTGTTTTTCACAAGGTTCATGATTATTTTTATTTGATTGTTTTACTCCTGTCATTCATGTCTAGAGTTTTTTGGTACAAGTTGATTTATGTCAGGACATAGTTGGTAAAAATTTATTGTAAACTGCACTGTTTTTTATTCTTTTCCTTCTGCTGTAACAATACGTTCCCTTTGTGAGACCAATTAAGTGTCTATAATGGGTTTTTTTAGCTTCACTGTGCAAAATGACAGTATACTTTTTAAACAAACAGGGCAAGTTTCTGTATGAAATATGAAATCTAGAAACACTCATCACCACACCTATGGCACAGTGAAGACCAGCCTAATTTTCATATCTGAACCCTCGAGTGCACTTAGACTAAGAGGGGGGAAGAAATTTTAACTAGAGACTTAAACTTAAAAAGAATGTGATGCACAAAATATTCTTTAAAAAATGTCTTAAAGAAAACGTGTCTTGAGGGGATTAGTTGTCAGGAAGTCTGCACCAAGCAAAAAAACAGGGGAGAGTAACTGAAATGAAGTTTATTTTAGCCTCAGCAGGATTTATGTTGTGTACAGAGAGAGGTAGTGGCAGGAATTTGTCTCGCTCATCCACTCTCCCTCTCACAGAGTGCAAATCATCACAGTGCAGCAAAACATTGATTGTCAGTTTATCTGAAGAAATTCCCTGATTCGGTCCAAGGAGGACCCATAAGGTCCTCGTGTGGTCCTTACAGGCACTGCTGATGTACACAGCGGGCACAGCTCATCACAGACAGGTACGAGTTTAAACATGTTTTAAATCAAAGCGTTTCCAGTATAAAACTGCTTTAATGTGTGCAGCTTTGTTCGGAGATGCTAGAAGAATCACATTAAGACAGAAAAGCATCTTCCAGAAGATGTGTAACACTGTGATGTCACTAATATCAGAAGAAACCTGCGTGATGAATGCTGATTACAAACGTATCATTTTACTGCTCATTAGATGATATAAAACTGTATAAAAATGGATGTGTACAAAGTCCCTCATTTACTGTTCCCTAAAAAAAAAAAAAAAAGTCTTACTGAGAGGAGATTTTGTATTTATAGCTACAAATAACTTAAAAAAACAAAACAAAACAAAAAAACCATCCTGGCACATTTCACTTCATATACCCTTGATGTCCATTCATTAAAATAAAAAATAAAAAAGGCAAATATTTTGCATTTAACTCAATGATAAAAATAAAACGTATATTCAGATACTGTGTGTAAATGTGACATATTAGATTAAAAAGGAAGGGGTCAAAACTGGATATCGGTTACAAAGGCAGTACAGGTTGCATTCAATGCTGGAATAATCATTGACAAGCATGTTTAACCCATTAAAGGAAAATCCACTCAGAGTAGAACTAACAATGTTGGAAGATGGGACTTAACACAGGAATATAAAATGAACAATTTAAAACAGTATTTACATAAATTTTCACTGGACAGGACAAAACATCATTGCCTTTGTGATTTCACCAATTAATCAAAGAGCTGCTCTAATAATACTGAGTGAATTCATGGACGGTGAAGCTGCTGAAGTGAGGATTTTACTTATCTCACCTAGCTGGAAAGTCTCTTAATATTCACACGGATAGCTCAGTGTCTACAGGAGCACATGGCACAGCTCTCCAGCCGTTTGGTGCGACAGTGTTGCACATAAAGCAGCTTTATTTCCAGCCTCAGAGTTTGTTTATAAAGAGAAGGTCGATAAGAGGTTGTCCTGACTCGAAGAGCGCTTGTACCCCGAGGAAGAGCTGAAGTACGTCTCCCCGTCGGTGCTGATGTCATCATCTTCGTCGTCATCCAGATTGCTGAGCAGCGAAGCAGGCGCGTTCTTGCGTCTGAACAAACAAAAACAAACAAAACTATTAAAAGTGTTCTTGTTATGATGTGTGTGTTCTTTGACATTACTAGAGCAGCTCTGCATTATTTACAGGCCCTAAATCCATCCTCTGTCTGAGTGTGAGCTCCTCCTCCTTGCACCTCAGAAACTAAAGGTTTGAACAGGGGCTAGGTGGAGCTTCTGTGAGATGATTACGTTATGCATCTCTGTGTGATATCATAAAGATCTGAGAGCAGAAAAAACTGCCTGAAACACACCTCTGACTTGTACAAACACCAACTTCATTTTCACCATTGTTACTGTAGGTCCTAATAAATAAGCAAACATAACCTGACCATCTACAAATTAAATACCTACATCAAATTTTAATTTCAGGCTTTTTAAGACCCTTTAATGACCTGCAGGAGCCCACCAACTTAACTCAAGTGGCATAATTATTTAATTAGTAACTGTAATCTAATCCATTTCAGATACAATAATGGCAAATGGTCTGGTATTCATGTAGAGCGTGTGCAGTCTAAATGAGTATTTTAAGCACTCTACTCTTGCCCAAAGGCACGTCAACATGCAGACTGAAGGAGCCCAAAAAGATCCCCAGCTCAGCCTCCTGAGCCTCAGCTGCCTGTAGCTGCCAGCTGCCGCCTTGAGGCGACTGTTGTTGTGATTTGGCGCTATATAAATAAAATTGAATTGAATTGAATTGTACTGAGTGATACTTTGTAATAGATTACTACCAACACTGAGCCTCAGTACTGAGAATACCTGCATTTTATATTTACCACTTTTAAAGCGCTGCTCTGTGTGCTGATAATGACAGATGTTGGTTTGTGCTTTTACCTCAACTCGCTTCGCAGAGCTTTGAGCTGACTCTGGAGCTGCTCGTTGGCCTCCTGATGCTCATCGAAGTCTCTCTGCAGTTTCTTCTTGCTGTGCTCCAGTCGGTCAATCTCCTCCTCGGCCTCATCCATCTGTCTCTTCAGCGCCTTCAGACGCAGATTTAACTTCACGAAGGGGGGGAAGAAAAAAAAGTGTCCAGAGTTAAAAGAGCTCTACTAAGATCAAATTTTAGTTTATTTTTCTTACATGGCTGATAAATTATTAGTCTTGACATTTGTCTAAGTCAAAGCAAAGAGAGTTTAATGACTGTTAGACTGGGCATGAAGGTAAGGGTTACATACTTGGTCCTTTTGATCTTGCATTGATTGATGTTCTTCCTCAACTTGCATCATCATCTCTTTTACCTTCCTCTCCAGCCTGCGGTTCACCAGCTGCAGGTTAGCGCGCTCCCTGAAACGCAGGTGATGCATCACTAAACATAAACATGAGCTAATCATTCAGACCTGCGTACATTTTATGACGCAAAGACCTATGAGCTGATCAAATTCTTTAATATGTTTGATCACCCAGAATCAGACGATCTCCCAGTGCAAACTAAACTATACATTTAGATGAATAAGCTCCAACTTTCTGACTCTGGGTCCTAAATCCACGAGTGTTCAGGTATAAACTTTCATCTGAAGCTTTAAACTAAACTCTCACCGTTTCCTCTTCCATCACCTCAACCACAGCACCCCTCAGCTCTATTCCCAGTTGGAGTTCCCATCTCACCTCTCCTCCGCCTCCAGCCTTTCCTCCAGCTCATGTATGCGCTCCTCCAGCTGAGGTACCTGGCCCTCTCTGTTGGACTTCTGGGAGCCTTCTAGATGACTCACTCTGGCCTTCAGATCCTTATTCTAGAGAGGGCGGGGAGAGAAAACCATTGATGTGCTTGACAAATGTATGTTTATACCATAATGACGTCTGTATACAGATAATAAAATGATGGAAATGGACACAATCAAATGAATGTGATGAAAAGACAAATGAAATGAGTGTGTGTTTTGGACTGAGTCTGTAGCTGTTATCCTCCACACAGGAGTGTGTACCTGTCTCTCCAGAGCAATCTTGTCACACTCCAGGTCCTGTCTGCTAGCCCTCTCCTGCAGGAGTTCATTCCTCATCTGCTCCACCTGTCAAGCCGAGTCCAGACACTGTCATCGCTACAGTCCCACACAGTCTGACAACAGTTATGATCAGACAGTGACTCACAGCAAAATCCCACGCAGCACCCACTGAGCCAAAATGCTAAACAATAGAAAAGTTAATGCTGTGTGAGCTCTGCTTAATTGGTGAGCAGGATTTTCTTGCTTGACTGCATTCCACCCTTTATTGTGACTGTGATGCCAAACTGTCAGCGACACAAGGTTGTAGTACAAAAAACAAAAAACAAACCCACAGATAGCTGACAGTAGTTTCTATGAAGCAAGAGTCAAAACGTCAATACCTGTATTCATATAAACACAAAATGGCCTCTGTGTCATCTGGAAAATCATCAAATCCTCTGATACTACTGTCCGATAAAGGCACATTTTTTCGCTAAACTCCACCTTATCCACACCTTCTCGGTATCAGACACTTTCACTCAATCCAACAGACCTGCTGCCCTTCATTGTGATCTGGTGATCTTTGAAGAGAGCAGAGTTTCTGTTTAAAGGATTGTTTGGTTTCCAGGTGCCTCTTTAGCTTGCTTGGCAACTTGTTGCTGTAACCTGACATCCAGCGTAGTTTCTTCTGTCAGTTTTTTTTTTCCTTTAAGAGGTTTTGTGTGGGTTGGCTTCTCTACAAGATGGTGATCAGTTTCACATCATCAAAAATTGTATCCTCCTCTCTATGAATGAGGGTCTTTGATGTGTGTCATTATAGTAAATTTATATGTCACTCATTTTTTGTGCAGCTCAAGTAATATTTGGCTGACACAAATCCCATGGCACACCTGGGCTCCCCTTGAGCCACACCCACATCATCTGAGACATACTACTGTGAAGAATATGTCTGTGTGGGCTTTCAGATAGTACAGAAGGTATTAGTGTTTAACACTTTGATAGGTGAGGATTAACTTAAATATAAAGCCAACAGCAACAGCAAGGCAACTTAACTTACAGAAAACAACAGCAAAAGGAAACAGCGAGCCTGGATTTGTCCTCTGAAGACAAAATACCCCTCCAACACTTATTTTAACTATTTGAACAAAATAGTTTTGTTTGTATCGAAAATTTTATTAACACAGCCAAGGATTGACATGCTGGAGACAGATCCACAGTTTTTATGCTAAGCTAAAGCCCCTTTCAAACCTGCCAGCTTTAAATCAGCATTATGGTAACTTTTTGGTAAAAGTTGTTACCTGAACCTTATTTGGGTGGACCTAGAAACATTTTAACTGCAGGCAGACAAAATGACAGATAGCTGCACACAAAATTGGGACTGTGTACACCTCTTGTGTATCTTTGTGAGTTGATCAGCTCACCAGAGAATGCCCTGAACAGCAATAACACACACATAATGATGTTTTATCTCATCAGCTGTTCCTAATTTTCAATAAGATTAAAACATTTGTCTATGATGCATTTTTCGTGTTCCCAATCGAGGAGAGAGATCTCGCTTTCTG